>JAJAGP010001106.1:37732-234455 GCA_025084515.1 Ancistrus triradiatus
TATATATATATATTTATATACATACATACATATATCAGTGTGGAATAACGCAGTGTAATCACAATGTATCATGATATAATCGTATCGTGACTCATGTATCGTATCATGAAATCCTGTGCAATACACACCACTATAATCACCACAGGTTTGTAATGGGTATGTACCGTCTGTAGGGATTCAGGTGGTGCAGTAGTCGAACACGTTCACCCATCACTGCAGGACCCATGCATTATCATACTAGTGAAAAAGAATGTGTATGAAGAGAGTACGGTCTTTTGATTTCAAAATGTGTTAGTATTTGATATGCCCCTTTTGCTTTCAGTGACAGACGGCTGCATGCTGCAAGTATTTATTGTACTGCAGTATGAATCCTTCTGCACAAAGATCCAAACGAGCATTTCATTTCTGCTCTTTGCCCTCTGCTTATGCAACTTCTTTAATCTTTGTCTCCTGATCTTGTGTCAGTGCCTCTTCTACTGTGCTAACCAGCATGTCGAGTATGATAAGTAAGTTAAGACAGAGTTACTAAACTGACAGCTTATTTATTAGTCACTTAATAGAATCACACTATCCTGTTTCCACAGACACTGAAATGATCAGGTAACAGCAGAAAGTCTGATAAGTTGATTGAAGTGAACACACTCATGATCTCTTGGTCTGTTTTTCAGCAGTACGGTGTGACTGCACCAGAAGATCAGGATACATCGGGAGATGATGAAGAGTTTTCTGGGTCAGGCTCAGGAGATATTGGTAGGAAAGCCATCCCTCATTTTATCCGTGAATTAGTGAGTTTGTGCTTAAAGATTTTTGATTTGGCTTTGTACATCGAAGCAAGATGTACAGTACTGTGCGAAAGTCTTCAACCACCATTGGATTTGTTGTTTTAGCAATGCTAAAAGTACCATATAGAACATTGTGCAAACGTCATTATTACAAGTTCTCTTTTCCACTGATCTTCATTCCAATCATTGTGAGCTTTGGCATATCTTTGCCTTTTCACTCTGGTCCCTTTCCGAAAAGAGGTTTCTTGGCTGCTACCCTTCCAAATAAACCATACTTGATCAAGCTTTTCTTCTTTGGACTGCAGAAGGGTCATCTTGGCATCCCAATGAAGCTGCCAGATGCAGTGTAAGGGGATGTCGCACTGAATACTGGCCACTGTAGCCTAGAGAAACTGGTTTTCTGGTTTTTAATACTCCATACAAGTTTCCTGTGTGTTCTGGTTGTATTCTAATAGAGATTGAGAGAGAATTTTATATGGTCAATTAAACGGTGTCCTAAGACTTTTGCACAGTACTGTTTATACATTTTCCATTTATGTCCTTTAGCAGACGCCCTTATCCAGAGTGACTTACAATTGATAAAGTCTTACAATCCAAGCAATTGTGGGTTAAGGGTCTTACTCAGCCCATCAGTGGCAGCTTGGCAAAGGTGGGATTTGAACCCTAGATCTAGACCTTAGTCCCTATTATTTATTATAGCATATAGTACTGTCAGGTCAGTAAAATGTCAGTCTGATTGAAAATGTCTGGTGGAAATGTAAAAAATCGGTTCATGACTGCAACATAACATTGTATGTTGTTTAAGACTTCAACAAAGCCTCAGCTTCTGCATTTTACCCATCATCATTCAAGTGTGTAGTGGTTTGAATGGTAAATAAACCTTATCTGACTTCCACACCATAAACCTTATAGCGAGACTTCCTTTTTTTTGCAGAATAAACAGCCAAGACAATACATATTTTGCACCATATTTTCATTTTTTTCCTTCTCAACACTATTCTGTGACCTAATCAAAATACAAATACATTACATTTCTTGTTTCACTGTCTTGGTTATTGACTAAATATTATTCCTCTTTCAGTTTTTTCGAAATTAAACTACAACTCTGTGCCGACCGAAGCAAGTCCGAACACCACCATTGAAATCTGGGTTTCAGAAGCTGGTCTTGGCTCTCCAGAGCTTCCTGTTACCCAACTTGCTTCAACCATCCCTCCTGAAACTGATCCTGAAACCAAAAATCTCACCGACCAGGTCCCTGTGGTGCACACCACCCAAACTTCAGCTGTCACTACATCGCTGGTGAATGGTAACGATGAAGATGACGAGACCACAGCCAGCCTTGATGAGGTCCAGGCAGAGACCACCGAGTTATCAACTCCGGAGCTACCAGTAGTTCCTGTATATGTGGAAAATACAACCCCAGCCCTCTATGAGGAGGAAACGACAGTTTCAGATCTAAAGGAGGGAGGTGAAACTACACTTCCTGTTGATGTCACTGAGATTTTTGATGCAGTGGGTGTGGGAACCACGCCGGTGCCCCTCAGCATGACGTCTGCCGTTGAACCAGCTGACCCTGAAGCTTCAGGTGATGGACAGACCACAACACCTCAGGCCACGACTGATGGAAGCTTTTCTGAGGACATCATCATTCCAGACGTTCATGGCAAAGAGGAATCTGTGAAGCCGGTAAGTATTAAGGTACTGTACACACACCATGTAGCCAGAAATAAACAGGATTGTTATTTAAGCCACACCCACTGCTAGCAGGTTCATTATATCAAGCAGACAGGCATGGACTCTCCGTAGACTAGGGTTTTGATTCGGAACCAATTCCAGGAATCAAATACCCGCAAAAAATACTCATTTAAAAAAAGATGAGCTTGGCTAGAGCATTGGTGGAAGATGGATGCTCAAAAGTTTGGCTCCACTTTAAGAGAAATTAAAAGGCTACATGCAATATATGTGGAAAGTTGATCTGTTGTAAAAGAGGTTGCACCTGCAACATAGAAAGACAGCATTTGGGTTCGAGCATTTGCCGGGAGAACCTAACATGCTTAACATGAACAAAATATGGTTCAATGTCCTAAAAATTACCTAGGAAAATGAGACTCTTAATTACTACAGAAGTAAACAAAAAGGAAATAAGCATTCTTACATTAAGCTTTTTTCTTCCCTTTTAAACCGGTTTTAAGTAACGCTTAACGTAAAGGATTATTACTTTCAATTTGGACCACACGTTCATCATTTTAGAAGTAGAGGTTCTTTATGAGCAGTAGTAATTCAGAGGTTTGGCGTACTTTGGTCAGAAACTTTTTACTTGCAGGTTTAAAGGGGAAGAGAAAAACATAATACACATAAAATGTATTACTTCTGAATTCTTTACACACAAACATTTGGCACACTTTTTCACCAATTTGGAACTGGAGAAGAACCGGAATCGATGAGCAGAATCTGATAAAACAATATCCAATCCACTACCATAGGGCAACAGTGGCAGTAGATTGGGTAGTACTGAACACATTACTCTCAGCATGACAGTTTGATAGGTCTCCACCTCCAACAAGCCAGTTCGTCACCTCTCTGCTGTGCAATTCTAAAAGTCTGCAAAACAAAAATGGTTTCCTAACTTTGGAACTTGCACACACGACCTCGAGTTTGACTCAATCTGATGCGATTGCGGTGACAGTACAACCTCACAGTCCTGCAAAAAGTAACACACTGCCCATGATTGTTAATTCACATACAAAATGACAATGATTATATAAAATAATAATAATAAAAAAAATACAGTATACTGCATAAGGTGCTCAGGTGGCACAGATGTGGGCCCACCACCATGGTGACCCAGGTTCAAGTCCTGGAGGTGCTTTCCAGCTGGTTTGGGTGTGCCCGAGGGAGGGGATTCAGCCCCCGGAGCTGCAACAGCAACCCCAGCAGTCTCATCCAAGGCATGCCAGAACACCGTCTGCTTATGTTAAGTGAAAAACAACAAGGGAAAAACTCATTACCTGTTGACCTTTTTAAAAATCTTCTATCGCCTTGTCTTCTATCAAAAAATGAAGAGCTGGCAAGTTGGAGCAAATTGCACAGGTGTGCAAGTGTACACAGGTGTGCAAGTGTACCCTGGACCTGATGGCAGTTCATTGCAGGGCCACTTAAGGGTTTCTGCTGAAACACCAGACATTTATTTCTGCCAACCGCCCTTCCCTCCCTCCGATATAGGCAGCAGTGTCTGCATGTGATGCCATCCTGGCAGAAAGGCACTCCTGGACCTCGAACCCAGGTCCCTGCAGTGGTGGGCTAGTGCAGTCTAATGATATTTTGTTGTTTTGAAATCACAGCTATAGGAAACAACCATAAACAAGCCAGGATTCAAACGAATGATTGATAAGTCACTTAAATTGAGACGTTCTGCAAAAGATGAGTGAACGATAGAGACTTTCCAATTCCAATTTCCAGTTCATAAAGACATCCTGTCTCTGACATCCATACATGTTGTAAGAGACTTTTTCTGTTCGTATATTGTTTACTTTTATAAACCTTTTACTGCTTCTTTTCTGTGGCAGGACGAAGATTTTGAGTTTGAAAAGGAAAATGAAATCAATCCTAGATCGAGGGCTGAGCTACCTGGGTCCGAGTTAACCGTTGGATCCTCTTCTGACAACGAGAGCTTACTGGAGAGGAAGGAGGTTCTAGCAGGTATGTATTATAAACAATACGTAACAGATGGGTGTTAATCAGAGTAATTATATTTAATGCACCAGCCTGCTTTGTTAATGAATGTACAGGGTCATGCCAGCATTAGACCTTCTGTTTTCCTTGTGCTTAAATTTCCTTTAGAGCACTGGAGCCCTATACCGATCAGCCATAACATTAAAACTGCTTGCCTATCTTTAAGCGCTTTCACAAAACTTTATCATAGTTCTTAGAACTCTTGTTTGCACCACAGCAACAGGGGACGATTGTAATTCTCAGAATACCATGTATAAGGACTTTTCTAGCTCCTGCTTCAAAGTAGGGTCTTTTCTCAGTGCATAGGAACCATGAGTGATGCAAGTTTGCAGTGATTAGTCCAGAAAAGTGCTTTTTTTTTTTTTTTGTTGAGACAACCACCATTTTTAAATATGCACACCACTAGCCGTATAAAGAACAGATATTCATGCTAAAAACGTGCAAAATGAGAGGGGGGGGGGGAATTAAATGTTATTAAAATAAGGTACAAACTACACACTGGGGAAGCCCGTTTGAAAAAGGCGTGTCCAGTACATTCATCTGACTCCCACTAACCGGCGTTTTCCTTGCAGGTGTCATCGCAGGCGGCGTAGTCGGCCTGGCGTTTGCCGTCATGCTCGTGAGTCTCATGGTGTACCGCATGAAGAAGAAGGACGAGGGCAGCTACGCACTGGACGAGCACAAACACCCGAGCGGCTACCAGAAAGCACAGAGACAGGAAGAGTTCCTGGCATAAAGACACTAACGCGCTGTCCGTCTCTTCTTGCTTGACTGCTACTTCCAAACTTCCTCCCTCACCAGATTCCACTTGCTTGGTGACACTATTTTTTGTTCTGTCTATGCTGGAACACGTTTGGTGGATAAGAAGGGTTCACTTATTGTTTTCCTAACGTGGACTGAGGCTCGGTTAAGACCGAGTGAGTTTTAGGGTTCTGATTTGTGCCAGTGCGGGGAACCCCGGCAAAAACTGCCTTCTCATTTCCACAGTGCCTTGTTCCGACGAAGCAAAACCGCACGCTCTATCGAACTGTCTGTTGCCCCCGCTGACAGGTGGTTGCCATGGAGACGGAGAACGCAGAACGCACTTTTTCCATCACAGTCCTGATTTCGTATCGTGGCTCACATTGCTCATTCGGAGCTTGACGTATTTCTGCTTGTCTTTGCTTTCTTTTTTTGGAAATGATGTTCTGTTGCAGATCAGAACGTCGGGTGATGAACGAACAGGGATGCAAGCTCTCCGCTTTTTGTTTTGTTTTGTTTTTGTCCCCCCCCCCCTTTTGATTTATGCTTAAGATGTGCGATGCAAGTATTGAATAATTGTGTAAATATTTCTTGATCAGCCACGCTCTCATTCTGTATTTCGAAAGAAGTTCATTTGGCACTCTTGCTGTTCTAAACCCTCTTCTTAAATACACTGTATAATGCATTTCATGGAAAGGTACAGTCCTTATTAGTGTACAGAACTGGGATACCGGAGGACCAACCCTGCAGTTACTAAGGTAGACGACGGCTACTGTATATTACTAGGCCATTTGAGGCCTGTTTGTATGAGAGTGTACATGTTTCTTTTATTAATTTGTGCTTTTAGGTTAGTAGATCTTAACGACTGCTCGCTTGTGACGAGCTTCACCCGAATCCTTCCCAGACACAAGTCAGTTCTCATGTAGGAAAGGACGTGCTCTGATGGCTGAGCGTGTTGACTTTCTTCCCTTTTACAAAAGCAACAATAAAAATAAAACATCCAGTGAAATACCCTTTAAGGGGTGAGCATTAATATATTACTTAGCCGTCTCCTCCCATGTGAAGCAAAGCATTTACCCCCCCCCCCCCCCCCCCCATGATGGTATTCTTGTAAACGGAGAGATGTTTTGACTCAACAGGTGCCTTAATCCAGGTCTCAGGTAACGTTCGATGAGGAAAGCAGAAAGTGTGTGAAAGGGCCGTGCCGTCGCTCAGCGGCCAGCCTGGCCTCAGAAATCCTTTGTGTTTGGCTGCTGTGCAAAAGACCTACTTGCGTCAGTTTGTACAAATCTCTCTATTTATTATGCACAGTTTTCTACGTTCAATAAAAGGTCGCCCCTTTTCACCATTGTGTACGCTCGTTGTGCAGTTGAATGATTTGTTCGAGTATTGAAAGCGAACCACGGGAACAGGTTTGCCTCTGCTTACCGGGTATCATGTTGCGTTTCGTATAACGATAGAGATACAGTGGCAGGAAATGTTTGCAATCCTGCATCGATTACTCACCGGCTGTGGTCTGGATTTCACCCAAGTCATAATAATAGACACATTCTGCCAGAACAAATAACACAAACTTGTTCCTTTTATGCTGTGATTAATTATTGGCAATCTCAAGGATTTGGCAGGCATTCTGATTTGGGAAATTTGGTTTATTCCTGTATTGCGCCTTGTTTTCGGTATGGCATCCGAACCTAGTATGACTTGCTAGTGTGAAGACCATAAAAACGCTACAGAAGCAGATGAACATGTGGTGTCCTTCAGTCCACAATCACACAAAAAAGTACTGGGTGACGGGCAATGATCACACCCAGATGTCAACATGCGGTGCTGAAAGAGATCAATGAAAGGTCTGCAGAAAGATTTAGGAGTACCTAAAGGTACTGGTAAGTCTAGTGATGCACTTCTCAATGGGCCAGTGCCAGGACTAAGACAGGTTTTTGTGTGATCGGGTATATCCGGCGATCAACTGATTCTGTCTCATAACTGATTCTGCGCCGGTCACATTTACAAGATGGTGACTGCGGCACAAACATAGCCACACATACACAGCACGGTGCTTTTACTAACTAAGAATTCAGTTTGTGTGTGTACAGAGCTTTAAATACAGCCTACCTACTTGTGGGTTTCTTTGAGACCAATGATGAGGAAGTGTTAGATTGCAGTTCTGATTTGAGTGCTACTTGGTCAACTCAATAGTCTCTCTCTCTATATCTCTCTCTATATATCTATAACAATACTAATGAGGGAGTAGGAATTTATTTCAGACAGACATGTCTTCAGCATAGAAGCTCTTCAGAGCGTGCTGCATAGCGAAAATAAAAAGTCGTGGGATAACAACTTCGTAAACAATCGGAACAATGACTTTAATAAGACTTTTAAAACAGCATCAACCTGCGGAATATGTGGAATTTGACAAAATTCACGAAGATAAAGCGGTTAAAGCTAAAGGTAGTGAGAACGCAGGGCCAGGATAAAGACAGCAACCCCTGCGATCTCTCCTTTGAAATGATGTTTCCTTTGAAAGAGAGGTTAAACTATAATGTTTCTGTATGCTGTGCTTTTTATAATTCTTAGACTGAAAGAAACTTGGAATTGGGTCAAATTTTACTTGTCTGATGTTAAAAACTAGGCAGTCAGAATCAACCAAGAAAATTGCAATCAGTGCATCTCTATTTGAGAAAACCAGAGCATGTACGAGACAATTATGAATGGTTTACTGAAGGGTTTGTCCTAAATATAAAACATGGTGATGGATTCTGAAGCCAACTTGTCGTTGTCGTCGTCATCGAAGGAACACTCATTCATTCTATACCTGTTTTCTTGTTAAGGTACTTTTTTTGCAGAACAATTCCACTAAGGGTTGCATCTAATGCATTTTTAACTGGGCTAGGAAAGTCCACATGTGGACAGGCAACAGACTCCAAAGCAGATCTCTGTAGCTGTAAAGCAATAGTGTTAATCACCGTGTCTTCCATAAAAGGAATAATGAAATCAAAACTGTGCCAGCACTTTCAGAGTGTATGTCACAGTAGAGCTGCATCACCCGAGGCTTAACAGAAGTGCTCCAAAGTGATTCAAAGTCCCCTGGTCCAATCCTGAGCTCGGTCTCCACCTGTGTGAAGTTTACAGTGCCTTGCAAAAGTGTTCGGCCCCCTTGAACTTTTCAACCTTTTGCCACATTTCAGGCTTCAAACATAAAGATATGAAATTGTAATTTTTTGTGAAGAATCAACAACAAGTGGGACACAATCGTGAAGTGGAACGAAATGTATTGGATATTTTAAACTTTTTTTTTAGAAATAAAAAACTGAAAAGTAGGGCATGCAAAATTATTCGGCCCCTTTACTTTCAGTGCAGCAAACTCACTCCAGAAGTTCAGTGAGGATCTCTGAATGATCCAATGTTGACCTAAATGACTGGTGATGCTAAATAGAATCCACCTGTGTGTAATCAAGTCTCCGTATAAATGCACATGCTCTGTGATAGTCTCAGAGTTCTGTTTAAAGCGCAGAGAGCATGATGAAGACCAAGGAACACACCAGGCAGGTCCGAGATACTGTTGTAGAGAAGTTTAAAGCCGAATTTGCCGAATTTGCAAATTCAAAAAAATTTCCCAAGCTTTAAACATCTCAAGGAGCACTGTGCAAAGTGATCATAATTGAAATGGAAGGAGTTATCAGACCACTGCAAATCTACCAAGAACCCGGCCCGTTTTCCCTCTAAACTTTCAGCTCAAACACAAAGGAGAAGGACTGATCAGAGATGCAGCCAAAGAGGCCCCATGATCACTCTGGATGAACTGCAGGAGATCTTACAGCTGAGGTGGGAGTACTCTGTCCATAGGGAACAACAAATTCAGTCGTACACTGCACAAATCTGGCCTTTATGGGCAAGAGTGGCAGGAAAGAAGAAAAAGGCCATTTCTCAAAGATATCCATAAAAAAAGTTTTGCCACAACACCCCCAAAAGCCACTGGGAGACACACCAAAAAACATGTAGAAGAAGGTGCTCTGGTTCAGCACGAAACTTTTTGGCCACAATGTTAAAAAAACGTTATGTTTGGGGCGTAAAAAATGTACATCTCATCACCCTGAACACACCATCCCCACTGTCAAAACATGGTGGTGGTGGCCAGCATCATGGTTTGGGCCTGCTTTTCTTCTTTTTTTTTATTTTTTGGTTTTAAAATTGATGGGAAGATGGATGGAGCCAAATACAGGACCATTCTGGAAGAAAACCTGTTGGAGTCTGCAAAAGACCTGAGACCTGGGATGGGAGATTTATCTTCCAACAAGACAATGATCCAAAACATAAAGCAAAATCTACAATGGAGGGGTTCACAGATAAACGTATCCAGGTGTTAGAATGGCCAAGTCAAAGTCCAGACCTGAATCCAATCGAGAATCTGTGGAAAGAGCTGAAAACTGCTGTTCACAAACGCTCTCCATCCAACCTCACTGAGCTCCAGCTGTTTTGCAAGGAAGAATGGGCAAAAATTTCATTCTCTTGATGTGCAAAACTGATAGAGACATACCCCATTATTTAGGTCATTCAGCTAAAAGTCTACGTATTTTTGCGAGGAAAAAAAAATTGCCTTGAGACTCGTCATTGTCTGGCACTCACAGTCCAGACGTGGGACTTGTGCTCTTTCCAGTCGAAACATAGGAGCACATGTCTGTATCACAGTAGCTCTCATTCAGTGCAGATCTCGGCCAAAATCCACTGTCAACGTACATTTTTTTTAAACATATATTCTTAGTACAAATAAGTCGCCATGTTTCCGAAGAAGATTAGTGATAGCAGTCAACCAAATGGAAAAAGATGAGAACCACAATAGTGCTTAATGTATTTATAATAAATGATTGTTTAATACTGTAGGATAAGCCCTTGTATATGATCTAATTTGTTTTATCTGTATGTATAATGTTTAAGTGTCGACTACAGCTCCATTAGTGTATAACACCTTATACAGTGTGGATTTTTTGTGGGTCAGGAATGGATTCATTCAATTTACATTATTCCGTAAGGGAAAATTTGTCAGTACGTTTTTGGCACTCGACGTGACTTCTCGAAATAATTAACATTGAGTACTGAGGTACCACTAACTCTGTAGTGGTATTTACAACAGAGCATTGTCTCACAGTAGCTTTACAAACATCTAAACCCACAGCCCCAAATGAGCAACCCTAAGGCAACAGGGAAAAGGAAGAACTCCTTAAATGTGTTGTCTCAAGAAGAAATCCTGAGACAACCAAGACCTAAAAAGGGACCTAACCTTAAGGGCAGTCTAGGTGTTACAGGTAAGATCAAAATAAATTTCACAGATAGACAGAATTGTCTTAATCCTGAGGGAAAATGTGTCGTTACAGCAGCAGGAACATAAAACACTACACAACATGAACATATATTCCACAACTTTAAGTGTAAGAAATGCACATATGAAGCTAGAAACTTTGCTCGTAGTGGAAATTGTTACTGACAGCCAAGCAGACACAACAACCAGCCCTGAAAAGGACTTCATATCAGTCAGTGAATGCGTTGACATGCATTTAATAATCCAATAACTGCAGAAAATCAGATTTACTGCTGTATTTTTCAATGTTAAAATATTATGTTTAAACCATATACTTTCTATGGTTCTAACATTTTTTTCAGGGTATCAGAGACAACTATTGTTTAGAAAGAAAAACAGCTGTTTTTTGCTATTTTTAGGGGTGCTTGAGCACCCATGAAAAGGACCAGACATTCCTATGGAGAGAACATATAGAGAATATAACAAAAAGTGGTGTGAAAAGTCGTGAAAGCCAAGGGTTCATATACTCTTCTAACCTGACAAGTCCATGTTTTATAATTAATAGATAGAGGACTTCATGTTCCTAAGGGTTCACACAGCCTTGTATTCATTTCAGTTTGTTTTCCAATTTAGACATGCTTATGTTGAGTGTGAAGTTATAGCATTTTTCTAATACAAACAGTATCTTTGTTAGCTTAAGCCTTACTCACATTAAACATGTGGATTATTCTCCCTAATAACTGAAACACACCTGTATGGAGAACAATGACCCTTCATATGTTTGGATTAACCCATCCACGAAGTGCGTCACAAGTGCTATTTGCTAATCGAGCTGCGCTCACACCAGGTCCGAAGTTCAAACTAATGGTGGCTTACTAATGTATTAGGACTGCTTATTGCTCCAGCTTGGTTTGTATTGCGACATATTTATTCCAGAAGCCATTCTGAAAGAAGCTGACTCAATACTACACTGGGACAGGCAGTTAGCTTTACGTAAGTACAGACGATAGGTCGGGTCATGTCAGAATGACTCATTTACCACTGGAAATGATTTGAACACCTGCAGAGGTAATGTGTTATGACCTGTAGATAAATAGCCAAGGAAGGTACATCATGTGGTCTGATAGGAAATCTGCTTCAATGAGAAAACAAATGAATCTTTAAAGGTTCAAACATTTCTTGGGTTAAGATCTTTCTCATGTTTTACCTAGTAGCAAACTTTTTAGGAAGGAGAATATCCTAATGGTTTTAACCTACCCAAAAGGATTTATGTATAATGTTCATCAAAATCATTTGGACTTTCATTGGGTTTGGCTATTTCAGCCACACCTATAGCTTGAAGGTGCACAAAATAAATAAAATAACATTGTCAGTGTGACTTTCTTCATTCTTTTGAGAGATGAATCACAAGCTTTGGCTGTTATTAATGGTTTGGGTTTGGCTCCTTAGTTCCAGTGAAAGGAAATCTAAATACTACAGCATACAATAAACTTCTAGAGAATTGTGTGCTTTCCTGTTTCAGCATGACAGCTGCACAAAGCCAGCTCCATAAAGACATGGTTGTCTCTATGCTTGACCGTCCTGCACAGAGCCCTGACCCCATCCGAGATTAACTGAAACTAAAAAAGCAAGACAGGTCTTACCGCCCAACATCAGGCTGACCATACCCGTTGCTCAGTGGAAGCAAATCAATAAAGTCATTTTCAGGAAAGAAATGTTTGAGTATACGCAGTATAAAGTGTGAGGGTCCCTGGTCAGTTTCCATGTTTTGATCAGTTTCTTTTTTTAGGTAACAGACCCAAACAAACATACAGTTAGAGCCAAAAATCTAAGAACTAGTGAAAATGCTTCTCTTTTGAATTTTTCTTTAGCTTAATACAATACTTTTTAGTACTACTAATGTAACCAGCATAAAAATTTGATTGAAAACTGAATCTTTGGAAACATACATAAATGTCAGAATTGTGTAGTACTAGTATGATGCCCCTTTTAGCTCTAACGCTTGAAAAACATGGACTCCACAAGTTTGTGCAAAATCGAATGGTTCATGTCAGCATTATTTTCCAATATTCCAGAGAGCGTCGTGTGAATTTTACTGAATGCTTGAATTAATCTGTCTTTGAGTGCCCCCATAAATGCCCGATGGGTTTTAAGTCAAAGTAAAATTTATTTCTATAGCGTTTTCTACAAAGCAGGCTTACAATTACTTAGGCCCACAGCCCTAATTGAGCAAGCCTAGGCTGACAGTGGCAAGGAAAAACTCCCTAAATATTATAAGGAAAGAGGTTGGGTCCCTTTTTGAGTCTTGGTCCTCCCAAGGTTTCTTCCTCATAACACTTGGGAGTTTGTCCTTGTCACTGTCGCCCTAGGCTTGCTCAATTAGGGATTGGACGTAGATATTAGGAGATAATCTAAAATTGTAAAGTTTCTTTGAGACAATGCTCCATTGTAAAAAGCGCTATAGAAATAAATCTGACTTGACTTGATAAAGAAGAAACCTTGGGAAGAGGGACCCAACCTCCTAGATGTTATATGTAAGAATTAAACTAAGTGACCTAATAATTTATAGTTTATGGTAATTGTTTAAGTAAACAGAAGCTAAATTAAAAAGTAAATAGAGAATATAATTAAAGAAAATGTAATAATATATAGACTATGATAAATTGGACTGAATATAATATTATGAAGAGTATAATAAATAGAGAATGTAAAGCTATAGCATTTAAGACAAGAGTACGTATAAATAAAATACTGAATAAAATACAGTATCATAGAGAAGTCTGGTGACTGTAGAGGAAAGTCCATGACATTACTGCTTCATCTTATCTGGTCTTTAAGTAGTTGTTATAAAGCTTTGATGAGCTTTGATGAGTGTGATCCGAACCAGTATTTTCACTAGTGGTTTCAGACTTTTGGCCCTGAGTGAAAAAAACTGTATCAAAAATTAATTCTTTCAGTCCTGTTGATGCCGCATGGAGTCAGGCTGCAAAATCTGTTGTCAGCAAACCTTTTAATTGATTCAATCATTTTTAATCATTTGGAATCATACTTCAAATTGGATTTGAAAATATTTAACTGATGAAAAGTATTGAAATAATTTGATCCATTAAACAATCTTATTGTATAGAAGTCATTTTAGCTTTTTAAAAATAAATTCGTAACTGAAAGGGTCGAATAAATCATTGATTCTCTGGTGGTGCACAAGTGGCCATGGGATGCTGGACAGGGGGATCACCATCAATTCCTACGCAGAGCTGTATTGAACTGGTTCAAAGTGCATGCTTGTTTGTGCCCTGTTAATTCTGGGATAGGCTCCAGACCAACCACTATCCCCCAAAACAAACAAGGAAAAAATAAATAAGCTCTTAAACACTAAACACACACATATACACACACAAACTAGTGGGTCCTCTGCAAATATGTCCAAGCTTTTGCATATGTCATTATTTTTTCCCCAGGAAGTTTAAGCTTTAAAAATTGCATACGTTGCCTTTAAAGTTATTCCCTGCACATGTTACGTTCTTTTAATTTATAAAATCAAGTGTAATTTGTGAAAGTGAAAGGAAGTGAAAGGAAAGATTTATAAGAGAGTAGTGAGACCAGCCTTGTTGTGTGGCTTAGAGACAGTGGCACTGACGGAAGCAGAGCTGGAGGTGGCAGAACCTAAGATGTTGAGGTTCTCTTTAGGAGTGTCTAGGGTGGACAGGATTAGGAATGAGATCATCAGAGGGACAGCACAGGTTGGAAAATTGGGAGACAAAATTCGAGAGGGAAGACTGAGATGGTTTGGACATGTGCAGAGGAGGGATAGTGGATATATTGGTAGGAGGATGTTGAAGATGGAGCTGCCAGGCAAGAGACGGAGAGGAAGACCAAAGAGGAGTTATATGGTTGTGGTAAATGAAGATATGCAGGGAGTTGGGGTGAGAGTAGAGGACGTGGAGGACAAGGTGAGGTGGAAAAGTTTAGCTCGCTGTGGCGACCCCTGATAAAGGGAAAAGCCGAAAGAAGAAGAAGAAGAAGAAGAAGTGTAATTTGACCAATGGTGCCCGAAATGGGTGGGTAAGACTGTACTGATGTGATGTTTGGGGGTGCATATATTTGATATGTAATGTATAAAAAATAAAGTATCACTTATTAACTTTTTATCCTGGATTTTTCCGTGGTCATAACCTCTTTTTCATAAATGTTCTTACTTTTTGCACCCTCTTGATTTTGCATTCCTCAAAATTACCTCTTGATATAATTAAACCTAGCAGTAATCATGCTCTTAACCAATTACTTAGGGTATGAAGGGAGTTGCTTGTTCCAGGCTGGTTGCTGAATGAGGATGATTCAAAAGGAAACGCGGGCATGTCGAGACTAGCTGGAGACCGTTTAAGAAGCTGGTTCCTCCTCACCTATTGTTCTGCTGGATCTCATCAGAGTGTGACTAATTTCCCTCTGGGTGCTGCAGGCCTGTGGGCTACTGCTTTAGATGAGCAGAAAGGCCAAATAGATGGCGAGAACAAGAGCGAGCTTTCACGAAGACCCCACACACTGCAGAAAAGCCCACCAAGCTGTGGGATGCCAGGAGGGGGAAGTGACACAAGAGGAAATGCATATGTTTTCAAAGCTGCGATGGACTTTCATGTCTGGAGCGAAACATTTCTCCTGACCGTCACTCAGCCATCTATCCCATGACAGCTGGGCTGCAGTGGGCACAAACGCAGCGTAAACATCCTATTATCTAACGAACTCCACACTCTGGCTCCTGATAGACTCCATATGGCACGGGAATAACCAGACAAAGATGGACCACTTCCTTCTCATCACTGGAGGGATTTGTTTACTCACTCCTTCCTTATTTGTGGAACAAACTTTTGGTGCCTAATTCAAACGGAAGCATATTGTGAAGAAGTTACAGGATGTAAGATGTGCATATATAAATAATCAAAGTGTTCGGTTACTTGCTCCCATTAAGTAAGGAATTAGCTCATTGGTTGTAGTCAAAAGTCCTAAAAACTGGCCTGGATGCAGAATTCGGCAGAGTATGTATACAGGTATGTATACAGTATACAGGTATGCCATCACTTAACATCCACATTACATTCTGTGAAACAGGTTGCTTACTGAAATGGATGTTGACTGGCATTACCATAGTTGTATCGCCTTTTTATGCTAATGCATTGTAAATATAAATGGTATTTTCACAAGGAATACCATTAAATACATAATGCGTCGAAAATACCGCTGAAAACATGAATGACTGATGAGTGATTGAAACAACTGTTACTTTTGTTTGAAGCCAAAAATGCACTGATAGACAGCATTACAAACAACACGGAGGATCAGCCAGATGAAACAGAGACTCAACAAGAGAATGTCAACCAGTTTATATAGTTATATAAAAGAGAAAATATCTAGGTAGTGCAACACAAACAAAGGAGTACTACTCACAGTAGGACAGGTAAATACACTTACAAACACCATTAACAGCTTGGTACAAATAAGTAGCAGGAACGTATACACACAAACATGAGTAACTTACACAAAAAAGTTTCTAAACACATCAGCCGAGCTACACAAACATATGAAATGACGGACTTCCTGCTCTTAAACTCCCACCTCTGCTTGATCTGCAGCATTGATTGGATTTTTAACAATCCGGAGTTAAGACAGATTTTTATTTTTGATTCCAATTTATTATAGATTTTAAGACCTTGGTCATTAAAGTGAACGTTGATTGGATGGTTGTTAAATGCTACCAGTACTGCATGTAGTAGTTTTTGTGACATGCTGTATAATAAAGTTTGAAAACAATAACATAATTCACTTTCTTTTAATATTAATAAACAATGATTCGAGTCCTGACAGTGCCTTCCAGGCAAGTTGAACATCCCACAGACACATAATTGGCCATGAGTGATGGACTGCTGCCCTTTCCAAGGTCACATTCACGTGCAACCAGTGAATTCCTGGATAGCAAATATAGCAGAATCCAGGATCAAACCCCCTATTGAGCAAGCCAAGGGCATCAGTGGCAAGGAAAAACTCAACATTACAAGGAAGAAACCTTGACAGAAACCAGACTCAACAGGTCCCATCTTCATCGGCAGATGATAACATGCGATGATAGCTCACGAAGTGAGTTCTTTACAGATGCATACAAGGAATATGTAATTCAGTTCATTCAAAAATGTATTTCAGTTCAGTATTGGGAGTGGTGTCTCATTTTCACTGTCCAAAAACCTCATGTAAAAGTGAACTCTCGTGAAAAAAATTGCATAGAATGATTTAATATTGTTTCATAGTGACAACAGTGATGATGTTGTATAAAAAATAGAATTCAGTACATTAAACAGCTATACCTTAAAACAGGATTTGTATATTAGGAAAATTACACTAAAATCTATTTTTTAAAACAACAAACTTCATCATACTTACTGAAAACTAATATAAATGGGACCTAATACGAATTGGTTCATGTCAGAGATTATATCTTAAAGAATAATTCAGGGATTAGGTACAAGTGGAAATGTACTCTTTTTAACTCGTTTTGCAAAATTCCAGGGGCAAATTAAAAGGGATTTCAGCATAATTTAACAAGGCTCATTTGTTATAAGATGAAGTCATGTGACTAACAGTCATGTGATTCACTTGTGTTGGTTAAAGTATCGTGAGTCCCCAATCGTGGTGCCATAATAAGGTAAGAAAATGCTGAGAGAGAGTTTATTATTACAGTAAGATAGAGGTTTAGCATTAGAGTTAGAACTGGAGTTTAAATTAAGTGCAGGTTGCATAGCCATCTACAGTTAATAGTCTCTAGTTTACTAGTTTACAGACTAGTAAGCTGGCACAGACAGTCGGCTCGTCTTGTGATGAGCACTTAGTAGACGTTCAGAAAAAGGACATTTGTGCAGTAGCTGTTAACTTATTACTTACAACACTTCAGCATTATGTAATATCTTTAAGTAATACAAAGAGCTATGGGTGGCACGGTGACCCTGTAGTCAGCTCTTTGGCCTCACAGCTCCAGAGACTCCAAGTCCGAAGCTAACTGACTGTGACGCTGCGTAAAATGTTTGATTTTGTCCTAATTTCTGCATTGTTCGGATGCGTTAAAATCAGGCTGACCAATCAGAGCTCGGTTGTCAGGCAGAACAGATCATCCTGGTAGCAGCGGGGCACAAGAGCTTATAGGACAAGCAACACGCTGACTATAAAAAGATGGATATTAAAGAAAAGATCGGACTCGGTGTGAAAAGGCCTTGATGATGATTGTAGATGATATTAGAGCTGGATAAGACTGGCACAGCTGGAGTTGGATGAGATTGGGAGAGAATTGGATTGAAGCTGGATAAGGCAAGAAGAGATTGGAGGTAGATGAGATTGGTGTTGTTGTTGACACTGGAGTTGAACAAGATGGTTGAATAAAATTGAAGATGGATCAGATTGGAGCTGTATGAGATTGGTGTTATTAACTTAACTGCAGCATGGCTGACTTCATTTCAGATATTTGCCAAAGTGATTACTCCATGTGATAAATGAAAATAAATTGTTCTGTTGCCTGATGACATCCCTGGAGCAGGATCTTATTGGAATTGTATGAGATTGGGGTTAGATGAGGTTGATGTTGGATGGGATTTGTGTTGAGTGAGAAGCTGAATGAGATTGGAGGGTCGAGCTTAATGAGGTTGTGTTGGATGAGGAGAGTGTTGGATGAGACTGGAGCTGCATGAGATTCTAGCAGGATCAGCTTGGTGTTGGATGAGATTGGGGCGGGATCAGCTGAATATAAACAGCTGGATAAAACTGGAACTAAATGAGATTTGAGCTCAATAGAGATGATCCTGGATGAAATCTGAGTGGTACGAGAATCCAGTTTTCTAATCCCACTTCTGCAAAGATATCAATGTTGGATTGTTGAGCAAAAGGCATTAATCCGCAATTGTTTGGATTGTAAGATTACATCAGTTGTAAGGTGATGAGACTGTCTGCTAAGTGACAAAATATAAATGTGTAATTAATTTAATGTGAGGCTACAGACAATTTCTTGGGCTTCCCTGGTCAAACTAAATATACTGTTAAAACAACCACCATGGAAAGTTCTGGGTTCAAAGGTGCTGTGATGAATTTTTCCATTATGTAAAAAAAAGTATGTATTTGCAGATTTCTCACATTTATATTTGTTTTATGTTAATATCTTCCTTATAAAAAAATCATGAAAACATTTGACCAAGGGTTCAGAGACATGGTATAAAGTTCTTAATATGGGAAACCATAGTCTAGTTTTGGGCATGGGAAAGTACCGGTCAATCCACACACACACACACACACACACACGTGCACACGTGCGCGCGTCTGTTGCATTGGCCGAAAAACACCCAGCACAGCAGGGGCCTCCCCCTAATGAGGAGCTCATGTACTCTGGTTGTCACATTAAATCGTAAAGCAGACTTTTAGCCCCTCTTTATGACTTCCTCTTCATCCCGTTTAGAGGCATCACCTCCTGGTCTGACATCCACCTCCCCCTCCATCAGCTAGAAGAAGAGAGTCAAAGACCTGAGAGATTGATGTGTTTATATCACTTTGTAACTTCATGTGTCTGTTTACGTGGGCTTGTGTATGAGTTCACAGAGCTTTCCTGTAGATGTGTGGGGGCTCTGTGTATCACTCGTTCATATCCTGAGTCCATGTCTGTAAATCATTATGGTCCATTTGTGATTCATGTGTGAAAGTGGTGGGCAGTGAGTCTGATGTGTCACTGTTGCATTCATGGAATCATCATGACATGCTTCCTAAAATCAGATTGTGTAATTAAATAAATAGACTTGGGGTCAGGTGAAATGCCTTATGTGGAACTTAAAGCTCAAAAGGGCCCTTTATTTCTTACTAAGAGGGTTTACATCATTCTTGCATCACTGCATAATTAAAATTTTATATATTTTCTATATATATATATATATATATATATATGTGTGTGTGTGTGTGTGTGTGTATATATACTGGTCCTTCTCAAAAAATTAGCATATTGTGATAAAGTTAATTCTTTTCCGTAATGTAATGATAAAAATTAAACTTTCATATATTTTAGATTCATTGCACACCAACTGAAATATTTCAAGTCTTTTATTGTTTTAATACTGATGATTTTGGCATACAGCTCTTGAAAACAAAATTTCAATCTCACAAAATTATCATATCATGAAAAGGTTCTCTAAACGAGCTATTAACCTAATCATCTGAATCAACTCTAAACACCTGCAAAAGATTCCTGAGGCTTTTGAAAACTCCCAGCCTGGTTCATTACTCAAAACCGCAATCATGGGTAAGACTGCCGACCTGACTGCTGTCCAGAAGGCCATCATTGACACCCTCAAGCAAGAGGGTAAGACACACAAAGAAATTTCTGAACGAATAGGCTGTTCCCAGAGTGCTTGTATTCAAGGCACTCAGTGGGAAGGGAAAGCTGTGGGACGGAAAAAAAAAAGTGTGGCAGAAAAACGCTGCCACCAACGAGAAGAGGTGGACTGGACCCTGAGGAGGGATTGTGGAGGAGAAAGGGCCACAATTCCAGAGCCACCGTGCACGGCATGTGCAGAGGAAATGGGCTACCGCCAAGGTGCCGCATTCCCCAGGTCAAGCCACTTTGGAACCAGACAACGGCGGCAGAGGCGCGCTGACCTGGGCCAGCGGCAGAAGCAGCACTGGACTGTTGCTCAGTGGTCCAAAGTACTTTTTTCGGATGATAGCAAATTTTGCATGTCATTCGGAAATCAAGGTGCCAGAGTCTGGAGGAAGACTGGGGAGAAGGAAATGCCAAAATGTCTGAAGTCCAGTGTCAAGTACCCACAGTCAGTGATGGTCTGGGGTGCCATGTCAGCTGCTGGTGTTGGTCCACTGTGTTTTATCAAGGGCAGGGTCAATGCAGGGTCTAGATATCAGGAGATTTTGGAGCACTTCATGCTTCCATCTGCTGAAGAGCTTTATGGAGATGAAGAGTTCATTTTTCAGCACGACCTGGCACCTGTACACAGTGCCAAAACCACTGGTAAATGGTTTAATGACGATGGTATTACTGTGCTCAATTGGCCTGCCAACTCTTCTGACCTGAACCTGATAGAGAATCTGTGGGATATTGTGAAGAGAAAGTTGAGAGACGCAACACCCAACACTCTGGATGAGCTTAAGGCCGCTATCGAAGCATCCTGGGCCTCCATAACACCTCAGCAGTGCCACAGGCTGATTGCCTCCATGCCACGCCGCATTGAAGCAGTCATTTCTGCAAAAGGATTCCCGACCAAGTATTGAGTGCATAAATGAACATAATAATCTGAAGGTTGACTTCTTTTGTATTAAAAACATTTTTCTTTTATTGGTCGGATGAAATATGCTAATTTTGTGAGAAAGCCTCAGAAATCTTTTGCAGGTGTTTAGAGTTAATTCGTTGATTGAGATGATTAGGTTAATAGCTCATTTAGAGAACCTTTTCATGATATGCTAATTTTGTGAGAATTTTGGGTTTTCATGAGCTGTATGCCAAAATCATCAGTATTAAAACAATAAAAGACTTGAAATATTTCAGTTGGTGTGCAATGAATCTAAAATATCTGAAAGTTTAATTTTTATCATTACATTACGGAAAACAGAATAAACTTTATCACAATATGCTAATTTTTTGAGAAAGGAACACCGCGGAGTGCCCGCGCCTTATTCCCGTGGGGGCAGGGGAGGCAGGATGCGGTTGGGGGGAGACGAGAGTATGCGAGAGAAAGACAGACGAAGAGAAGAGAGAGAGAAGGAGGAAAAACAGAAAACCGCAGAGAAGTAAGTAGAGAGATGACGACGGAGAGAGACGAGAAGAAGAGAGAATCTGAGAGATACGCAGCAGAAGAGAGATAGAGAGAGAGAGGACTAGAGAGATAGAGAGGATGAGCGGTGAAGAATGATACAGCGGGTCTAGTAATTATGTGTATGGGTATGTGTATCAGGAAGTCCAGTATCATCCAGACCCTCAAATAAAAGTAAGGGTGATGAAAGTTGTTCTGGATAGGGTATCTGAGAAGAAGGAAACGGGTGTGTGGGTGGGGGTGATGTGGGCAAGTATGTCTGGGTGTGTTGTATATATATTATTAGAGCTGACTGTTCCACATCCTCCATTTCATTTACACACAGGCATTCTGTTTACTAGAGTTGACTTTTCATTTCCTCTCCGTTCCAGATTATACCCCACCTCTCTCTACAAGTTATCTTCACCGTTCCCTGTTCTCACTACAGATTTAATGTCGTCTGCAAACATCATAGTCCCGCGATTCCTGTATGACCTCATCTGTTTAGTTTTGTCCATCACCAGCCAGAGCAAATAAGAAGGGACTCCGGGCCGATCCTTGATGCAGTCCCACTCTACCTTGAAGCTATCTGCACTCTACAGCACATCTCACTGATGTCTTGCTGTTCTAATACATGTCCTGCCCTAATCTAACGTACTTTTCAGACCACTCGAGACTTCCTCATACACATCCACAGTTCCTCCCTTGGCACTGTCTAAGCTTCTTCAAATCCACAAAGACGCAGTGTAGCTCTTTCTGGACCATCTCTATAGTTCTCCATCAGCGTCTCAAAGCAAAATCGGCATCCATGGTGCTTTCCTTGGCAATGAAACCATAATGTGTCCCACACACTATCACCTCCTGTCTGAGCCTAGTTCCACAACCTCTATCACAAATCTCATTGTGGGCTTCATATCTTATGCCCATGTAAGAGTCCAACTCGTACATCACCCGTCTGCTGAAAAAGTAGGGGGACAAGGAAACGGGGCCGACAGGCCGACGGCATCATACTCTACTTCACAAGAATTCCATTGAATAATCTAGTCAGTCAAAAAAAACCACTCCCAGCTCTCCTAGACTTTTCAAGACCCAAACCCGGTTGTTCATCAGGCTCCCACAGCCCTTTCCATTCTTAATCCTTTTTAAAGCTTTCCTTCACCCCGTCCTTGCTAAATCTTTGCTACAGCCTGTTCCACAATTTCTACGATCCAACCTTCTTTCCTTTCATTTTCGAAAGGCAGGGAACCACGAAGAAAAAAGAGGAAGGACACCGGGCCCGGACAATCGCGGCAACAGGGCAGGAAGGGCAAGGGCTAGGCCGTGGGAGCACAGGACCTGATGCAACATTGCCAGCTCTATCTCTCTTGTCTCGCCAGCAGATACAAACTTCACCTTTCTCACCTTCTATGTCTAACCTTTCTATAACTCATCGTATGCATTCTTGCTTGGCCTTTGCTACCTCCTTCTTTGCCCTTTGCCGCATCTACTTGTACTCCCTGGCTTACTCTTTAGTCCTCTCCCGTTCCATTTTTCTTTGCTGAACTAGGTTCTGAATAACCTCCTGCATTCTCTGTTCCACCAACCAGGTTTCCTTTTCATCCTTTGCCTGTCCAGAAGACACACCCGTACCTTTCTTACCGGGAGGGAGAAGGTAATGGGGCGCGGAGAGAAAAAGGAGTATGGGCAGAGTAGGTAAGAGCAACAAACAAAAGCACCTTTCGCAGCTCCTCTATACACTCCTGTACAACATTTTCCTTTCTCAATGTCCACCATTTGGTCCTTTGGCTCGGCCTTTGTCCTCTTCCTCTTCCTAAACCACAGAGCCATCCTGACACAAAAAAATGCCGATGGCTGCCTAGCTACACTCTCCCCTGCCACTACCTTACAATCACCAATTCTTAAGCAACCTTCTTCTACAAGGATGAGTCTACCTGTGTGCTTACTCCTCCACTATGATAAGTCAACCTACCCCCCCCCCCTCCGTGTTTGAAAAACGAGAAAAGATCGCTTCACTCCAGCCCGGTTTCTGCCTTCGGCGCGTTTTCTTCGATTTCTAATGTACGTACTTACCTCCGCACCCCATCCGGCTTCTCCCTGATAGAAGAGGCCCCGTTAGTGAGGCACGGCGTCACCTTTCTTCTATCGCGTTTCTACTCGTTGACTGGCACATGCAAGAAGAGCACTTAAAGGGACCTGACAGGTTGCTCAGTCCCAGTGCGCCTTCCTCCTTCTCTTAATCTACTCTGAGTTCTCTCCACCCCCCTTCTCCAACTCGCTCGGCCATCCGACCCTATCCTTCTCTCGCCCATCGTCACAGTTGCAAAATCCAACCACCAATGTCCTTAAGGTTCTATCCTTAACCACAAACCTGCCCATTAACGGGCCCGCAGCGCCTCTTATGACCGGCACCAACAGGACCATTGAAATTGGCACCAAATCACCAGTATATCCTCCATGGGAATGCTCTAAACCACTTCATCTAACTCCCCCCAGAATCTCTCTTTCTCCTCTAATTCACAGCCAACTTGTGGTGCATAGCCACTAACAACATTCACCATTACTCCCTCAATTTCCAGCTTTAAACATATTATCCTATCTGACACCCTTTTCACCTCAATGACATTCTTTACATAGTCCTCCTTCAGGACAACACCAACTCCATTTCTCTTCCTATCCACACCATGGTAGAACAATTTAAACCCTGCACCAGTGCATCGAGCCTTGCTACCCTTCCACTTTGTCTCCTGCACACACAAAACATTGACTTTTCTCCTCTGCATCATATCAGCCAGCTCTCTACCTTTCCCTGTCATCGTCCCTACATTTAGGGTTGCTACCCTCAGTGCTATATTCTGGCCCCTCCTGATTTCTCTCTGTCTCCTCACACGCTTCCCTCCTTTTCGTTTTCAGCAAACAGTAGTCCAATTTCCGCCGGTACCGTTTGCTACCAGTACCAGTGGCGGGTGTTGTTAACCCGGGCCGCGACCGATCCGGTATGGTGAAATTATTATGAACTCGCATACTTTATTTGGCAAATGTTTTACACCGGATGCCCTTCCTGACGCAACCCTCACCATTTATCCGGGCTTGGGACCGGCGCTAGAAATACCCTGTCTGAGCAAACTAGCGGCTGGTTTAGCAATAGTATATGTACTATAAATAGTAATATAATAGTTGTGTAATATAGTATTCACTATTATATACTGTATTATACAATATTTATACTACCTATACTATATTTACAATTGTTAATCTATTCTTTCATTAATTATATCGTGTATTAAACTACATCTTGTATTCATAGGCTAATAATATACTGTACTGTATATTGAGTAGATCTGAATCATTTCACTGTTATAAAAGCAGAAAGCAGACTTACTGCTCGTGTCTCACTATTTGAGTTTTATTTGTTGGTTTGTTTTTATGTCAGTGATGGTCAGTTATACTTTTTTGTGAATGAGCTGAGTTCTGACTTCTGGCAATAAAAGCTCGAAAAATGAGGACCTAGACAGAAAAAGCTATTTTGAGAACATAAAAGAAACAATGCAGATTTCATGTACATTAAATTATAAAGCGACGTTTCCACACGTATTCACCATGGGAAATAATCCAAATCCATGCTTGACATAAAATGTTTTTACAATTTCTTATGACAAGGAATTATTTTCCACCACGTTAACTTGTGCTAACCCTGATGCACACTCCTCTCTATCGATATCCGAAACTATTTTGTAGTCAATGTAGATCAAAGACCTTGAATATAAAAATGACTCATTAAAATTGGTTGAGAAGTAACTAGGATATTGTGCCTTTTAACCAGCAAAAAGTATTTGTTTACATGCCAGTCTTGCCTGTACCAATATGGTGGATGCATTCATGTATAACAGCAGTGAGCTGAAGTAACCAATGTAGCGTCTGGGTATATTTGTCTATGCTCCTACCTGTTATTTGACTTTTTACAGGTATTCGCTGTTTAACGTACATCTGATCCTCATCTGTTCACTTTAACAGCCAAGGTCCTAAGAATTATAATAAGAAATTTAAATCTGTCTCATCTATCTGTCTATCTATCTATGACAGATTTTACTTTCTTGACAGAAAATTAATACTAGCAACCCTTATGACACCTACTGACAGAAAAGAGAATTGCCGCCTTGAAAGGCAGAAAACAACATTGTAGTGTTTCGCTCTTGTTTTCATTTTCGGTAAGCAACCACCCTCTGTTTGTGCCCATTTTCATCTTTTTACTTGTGGGATGATCCAAACAAGCCTTTGTGGAACATTTCACAACCGGTCTTATGTTGCCCTTGACTCATCTATTTTGAAACGCGTTGCAGGCGTTAAATTTAGAATGAACATGCATTTACAAAAACCAGTAAAATGGTTGCTGTGCAACCTTAAATGTCTTTCTATTTACAAATAACTGTATATTTATATGTATATTGTAATTTTGTTTGCATACGGTCCCAACTTTTACTGGAATTGGTGTTGTGTGAAAAGATCCATGTCAAAAATAATCAAGTAATTATCATTGGTACATGTTTCCCCAGTGTATCCTACTATGATGATATAATCTAGTATAAATGTAGTTCTTAAAACAAGACAGTAGGGGTGTGAAACATTGAAAACAATTACATCTTGATATTTTCTGGGATGTTATTGATAATTAGACGATATTTTGTCAGTGTACATCTTGGGTCAGAAGTATTCAACAGTTTTTTGGGCCCGTCTCTTTCAACCACCTGAATTGCCAGTGTGTCTTTTGTGATGTAATTGACAGCATTTATGTCTTGCCATCTGTTGTTTTTCTTGTTGCAAGACACTTTTTTGTGGAATGATTCCACTAAGGTTTGCTGGGTGTTTTTTTGTGCTGGTACCTTGACTGGTTTAAGCCTGTCGTGGACAGCTGACTCCCGAAATGGATCATAATCTTCATATTCTGCACTGTGGTTAGTTCACAGATGCTGAAATAAGGTAGTTGTCAAGCTGTCTTTATCTGCAACCGATTGCTGACATAGTTTGCAGATTGACATCTTTTCAAAGCCAATCTCCAACAATGTAGACTGTGAGGTTGGTGGTGTCTGTATTTTGTCTCCTGGGACAGTTTGATCGAGGACTTTTAACTTTAGTCACACACTTTTAGGTAGAACTCTAGCTTGATCTGTGATGCCACAGTGTGCATGTGTAGTAGTCTATCCTACCTGGTGTTTTTTTGCAAAGTGAGTGACCTACTTGATCATGTCAGTTCGCACATTGTTAAAACAACAATTAAGATATTATTGTAGACGATACATATCTCACACCCCTACATGTCAGAGTCCAGTGTATTTTTTCAGGCTGCAGATGATGAATCTAATGTTTTGTCTAACAGCTCGTCTTCTTTACAAAGGAACAGTTCATGAAAAAAGGACATCATGCAGAAACTCATATTTGTTAACATTGTGTGATTATGTGGTGCATGGTTTTTATTTAGTCTGCTAGATTTGATAAAAAAGCAAGAGTATTAGTCCTTTCCAGGAGTCTAATGTTCCATGAAATTGGTGTATACGGCTACTACAGTAACCTGCAATTTCATGGATGTTTTAGCTCTCAAACAAGTTTTATCTGTCGTTTTTGTGATCAAATCCACTTGTACGGACTTGCATCTATACACGCTGTAGATATGCTTACATTCAGTTTTGTTGAAGGTTTTAACTGGCAGAGCCTAATGATGACGTTCTGAAGCAGAAGTGCTTTAGTCTAATATCCCCCATTAGCCCTGTTTTAAAATAACTGCCTTCATGTTTTTGTACTCGCGCCTATTAATTTTGACTGACTCATAGTTTAGCTATATCGCCAGAGCACTTGGGCCAAACCTGCCTCTATTACTTTAGACGTCATGGTTTGTGTATATGTAACCCTAATCCTCTGAAATACCTTTCGTACAAAGGAAGGGTGACCAAGAATGGGCTTGCCTAGCAACGCCTTCCAACCAGACTCCAAAGTTCATCTCGCTGTTGCCTGAGGCCTTCAGTTCTGGAACAAAACCAGTCAAATAGGTCCTAGTGATAGAATGCAGTGAGAATGTGCTCTGCCCTAACCATGGCTCACTTAAGTGCACTAATTTGTATGGGGCAAATATGGGGGAGGATTTGATTACGTTCTAAGTTTCCAAGAACATTACAAATTTTGGTGGATTTGTAGCTGCTAAAGAGATCGTCAAGTGCTTTCTTTTACATTTTAACAATGCCTTTTTCTGGTACGGGTCATGGCACAGGCAAACGCATGTCCTGGACAGGATGGCAGGCCATTGCAGCGCCATTGGATTAACACCTGACCTCCCTCTGACATAGCCAATTGTTCCTAAATGCAATAACCCAGAGTTCATGGGGTGCAGGTAAAGGTACACCCTGTACAGGGCTCCAATCCAGCGCAGGGTTCTGTAAGCGTACCACCTGACCACCACATTGCAAGCCACAACCGGGACTCGAACCCAGTCCCTCGGCATCTGCTGTTCCCAGGAGCTCTCACCCACCAGCCAGCAGTGCTGCTTAGCCAATTAATGTCTATGCAAAAATGTTTGTGATGCTTTCGTGAAGCATCAAGTACTGTCGGACTGTGGTAGCCTAGTGGTTAAAGTACTGGACTAGGGCTGGGGAACATTCGTCTACCTAGACGAGGGAGGAAGAAGAAGGGGGGAAAAGAAGAGACAGTCAAAAGAAAAATATTTAACATATAAAGTGAGTGAAGATGTGACATGTCCAAGTTAATTTATTGTAAGAAAAAGGCTTCGACAATATATTTAAAATTACATATCATATGGTTCACAAGTTTTTTTGCCTGGCATACCACTCGTGGTCTCAGTATTTGTGATGCCACACACAAAACAAAATTAATGAAAAGTTGTTCAGTTTAGAAAAGAACCGAACAAGACATCCATTACCATTGATTGATAAGAAATGGAGCGCCAGGGAAGTGTTCCCATTGGTCAGAAAAGGAAAATGGAAGCGCAAGGATCGGAATGGTAAGAAATGGACGAGCGCTACTCACCGGTTGGCATGAAATGGAAGGTGCAAATGGAAGGAAATTTAAATGAAGAGCCGCGATTAGCCCGGTAGATGCGGACGAACGCGCAGCAGGTAGCGCCATGGACCAGAAGGTCAAGGGTTTAAATTCCATTCTACCTCTTACTACCCTTAAAAAAAGAAGGGTCAACTTGGCATGAAGCTGCCAGTTGCTGCTGTAAAGGGAGGTCACACTAAATACTTGCCACTGTAGCCTATAAATGTTTTGCTGCTCTACTTACAAGTTTGCTGTATTTTCTGGTTGTATACTAAGAGACAGAAATAATGATATATGGTCATTGTCCAGGTTTTTGCATAAACATTTCATTTTGTTTTCATTATTCGGAAGTAGCATAAAACTGCAATTTGGTAGGCAGTCTTTGATTAAACGCTTTGATTAGAGCTTTGAATTGATACTGTATACAACAAAGAAGTGACTTTCAAGTCAGTGCGCTCGTTGTTTGTGCTGATCGCCCATACAGTACAGATGCAGCAGATGGAGATTAGATGGAGTATTCTTTTAATGTGGGACACTTTAAAACATTGCCTCATTGTTGTAATTCCCCAAATATCCGGTCCTCACCAAACGCTTCCAATTGTGAATAAACCAGCATGAATATGGCAACAACGGATGTGTAGACACAGAGAGGCTGGTTGAGACAGCAAGAAAGGCTTATTGCTTAACTGCACGATAGAACACCTAGAGGAACAAGGCACTATACTGCATTAAACTGTATATACTGTATATTTGGATGACAGGAGCCTAAGTTCGTTATTTCCTACCTAAAACACCGATGTCAGCGTTGGTATTCCTGATTGGCCTCCTTGTTTGTTCGCGCCTCTGTCATATTTCTCATTTGTAATACTATGTTTGTGAGGGCATGCATTCAGGGTCTTGCCTGGCAGTTTTGTAGTGTGCATGTAGAAAGAGCAGAAAAGGATTAAAAAGCAGGGAAACCTGGGTCCAAGTCCTGTCGGTGCCTTCAAGAAAGGTCAGCCATGCCTGAAGGTAAAGAGCCCAGTCGGGGGATGATCCCCTAGAGCTGCAACAGTGAACCATGATGGCTCTGCAATACCCTGGTGTCCTTTGTCTGTAAACATTGTTTCCAGATGCTGATGGCTGGACATTTTTGGTTTGTGGACTATTTTCCGTCCAGCAGCACTGCTGTGTGGGGTCCTGGCCATTAGAAAACAGAGTAAAGTCGACTAACGGAGGATGTCGAGAAACAGATGGACTACAGTCTGTAATTGTAGAACTACAAAGAACTTCTATATGGTAGGTGATAAAATGGACAAAAAGTGTAGAAACAAGGAGGTGTACCTAATAAAGTGACAGTATTAAAATACCATGTACAGTATATTGGGAGTGTGGATAGTAGGGTTTGACTCGTCCTTTATCTTGGAACACCATTTGCCAAAATCCCTGAGTATACATCGGAATATGACTTGTACATACATGATTAAGGATGTGTTGACACTGAGGCAAGATGAGACAGAAAGCAGGATTTTATTGCATGACTGTGCAGGATAGAATCCCTGGAGGAAAATTGTCGGGAACACAGTGCATTCTGTCCACATTTTGTCAGGCACATTAGGTAACCATCCAAGGATTCCCTTGTATGCTTGAAGCTTTAAGAGAAAAAAAACATCCAGTGGAAGGAAGTTCTCATAAATCCTCAGTCGTTGGCTTTCCATACTGGCTTAATCCGGTTCAGGGTCTCAAGAGGCCGGGGTCTGACCGGCAGCACAGAGCACAAGGTAGGAACCAACCCTGGATGAGGTGGTAGTCCATTGCAGGGCACAGCACTCTCTTACACTCATAACACTAACACTGGGACACTTTATAGATGCCACCTGACCTCTTTGGAATGTGGAAGGGAACTAGAGACACGGGGAGGAACATATAGTCTAAACACCAACTCCAAAACCTGGGACTCAAACCCAGGCCACCCTGTCATTATAAAGGTACTCCCGTTTTGAGATGACCCGATATTTTGACCTTACGATGGGATTCCGATAGTACCCCTAAATGCATATTCAGCAGAAACTGTACTCTAAATTTAGATTTTCGAATTTACCCGGCAAGTGATATATACGTATTATAAACAGCATACGCAGTACTCTTCTGCACTCAGATGAGGAAGTCGGCAGTGCTTGACGTAGGGAGTCACGTGGCAGGAGTGATGAGCGCTGGGAAACATTTTTATTTTGTTTTTTAACTTTCAATGCATTATTCAATAAATCCCATGATATATTAAAACATTTATTATAAAATAAGCTTTATGTTAATGACTTTGCCCAACTGTAGTTTAATGTAAAGGTTTTAAGCATGTTTAAGGTGCAACACGCACTACAATACTTTCCAGGTTTCAGCAGTGTGTGATGCAGGGACTCGTGTGGCGGGAGTGATGAATGCTGGGAAACGTAGTGAGGAAATGCTGTGGTCGCGGCCATGTTTTAAAGGTGTTGAATATACAGTGGTGCTTGAAAGTCTGTGAATCCTTTAGAATTTTCTATATTTCAACATGACTATGAGCTAAAACATCATCAGATATTCACACAAGTTCTAAAAGTAGATAAAGAGAACCTAGTTAAACAAGTGAGACAAAAATATTATAGGTGGTCATTTATTTATAGAGGAAAATTATCAAAAATGACATATCAGTGAGTGGCAAAACTATGTGAACCTTTGCTGTCAGTATCTGGTCTGACCCCCCTGTGCAGCAATAACTGAAACTAAACGTTTCCTGGAATTGTTGATCAGTCCTGATCAGAACAGCTTCAGCTCTGGGATGTTGGTGGGTTTCCTCACATTAGCTGCTCGCTTCAGGTCCTTCAGCAACATTTCGATTGGATTAAGGTCAGGACTTTGACTTGGCCATTCCAAAACATGAACTTTATTCTTCTTTAACCATTCTTTGGTAGAACAACTTGTGTGCTTAGAGTCGTTGTCTTGCTGCATGACCCACCTTCTCTTGAGATTCAGTTCATGGACAGATGTCCTGACATTTTCCTTTAGAGTTCTCTGATATAATTCAGAATTCATTGTTCCATCAATGATGGCAAGCCGTCCTGCCCAGATGCAGCAAAACAGACTCAAACCATGATACTACCACCACCATGTTTCACAGATGGGATAAGGTTCTTATGCTGCAATGCAGTGTGTTCCTTTCTCCAAACATAACGCTTTTCTTTTGAACCAAAAAGTCCTGTTTCGGTCTCATCCTTCCACAAAACCTTCTTCCAATAGCCTTCTGGCTCGTCCATGTGATATTTATCAAACTGCAGAGGAGCAACAATGTTTTTTTTTGAGAGCAGTGGCTTTCTCCTTGTAACCTTGCCATGCACAACATTGTTGTTCAGTGTTCTTCTGATGGTGGACTCATGAACATTAACATTAGCCAATGTCATAGAGGTCGTCAGTTGCTTAGAAGTTACTCTGGGCTCCTTTGTGATCTCGCCAACTATTACACGCCTTGCTCTTGGAATGATCTTTGTTGGTCGACCACTCCTGGGGAGGGTAACAATGGTATTGAATTTCCTGCAGACTTTGATAGATCCCTGTTGTTTAAATAAAACAGGGTGCCCACTCACACCTGATTGTCATCCCATTGAATGAAAACACCTGACTCTGATTTCACCTTCAAATTAACTGCTAATCCTAGAGGTTCACATACTTTTGCCATTTACTAATATGTAATATTGAATCATTTTCCTCAATAAATAAATGACCAAGAATAATATTTTTGTCTTATTTGTTTAACTGGGTTCTCTTTATCTGCTTTTAGAACTTGTGTGTAAATCTGATGATGTTTTAGGTCATATTTATGCAGAAATATAGAAAATTGTAAAGGGTTCACAAACTTTCAAGCACCAATGGAGGCTATGCTATGATATATACAGTGTATATTAAACTCCTCGATTTACAGTCAATTCTTACGAAGGATTTGTCGGAATATATCACCATTTGTAAATCAGGAGCACGTATCAGTATTCTTGAAATGTGTGATACCCACAAGGTGCTTCACTGACACAATTTCTAAAAAAAATCCCTGCACACACAACCTAATATTACCCACTTGGTGGTTCTGGCATTGATTTTGATTGCATGGGTTCTTCCCAAGCTCGTATCAGTATTCCCTTTTGTGGAATTGAGTAAAACAATTCCCCCTTTGCCAAAATCCCTGTGCATAAGTCAGCGTACGACTTGTATATACGCGAGTATGCCAAGAAGAATATGAATGCGTAGACAAGATGAGACAGCAAGCTGTGTTTATTGCATAACATTGTGGTTTGTCTCAGGAGCACAGGAAGTTACTTTGCGTTTGAAACGTTGCGTTCTCACAATGATTCACTACACACGTCAGCTAACCATTCCCTCAGATGCTTCAAGCTTTCCTAAATAAAATTGGTTTCCAGCATGTAGGGTAAAATAAATCCAGAGACCATGTCAGTTAGGAGTGAGGTTAACCAAACAAAAGCAGGAGATCTGTCTTCTCTATATCTAAATCCCCCCCAGAATCCCACAGGAGCCAAATGCCAGACATTCCCATGTCAGCTTTTCATCGAACTTGCATTAATTCCCCTCTGAACCGGACTGGGCTTCAGATACCAGTGTACAAGTGTCCAGGGTCACACAGAGCAGCTAAATGAGGAGTGGCGACTTTACCTGTCGCTCATTATTTGATCATGTGACTGCAGGTTTTTTATTTTATTTATTTATTGTGGCAGAGGTGGGAACAAGTCTCTATATTGCAAGACATAAGTAAGTCTCACGTCTTGACACTCAAGTCCCAAGTCCTAAATTTCAAGTCCTATTCAAGTCATCGAATGAAGTTGTTTTAATGTGCTATCAGCCAAGCTAACCAGGTTAACAACGTAAGTATTCATAGCCAGAAATTGTCATGGCTACCGAGACAATTCTGACAAGAACAGCTATAAAGAAAATCTAATGTATTGTTTTGTGGTATAAAAGCTCCATTCACATTAGCTAGTGTTCATCATTGCCTCGCTAATTTGGCTAGCTAGCTGTTCACTAAGTAAACTATAGAAGCACAGATGTACTGTTCTTTTTGTAGCCTCAAACGTAGAACAAACTTCAGTGTTGTTGCATCTCCATCAGTGATCTTCACCCCACGTTTTGCGTGTTGCAGTTCTTTTTTTATTCTCTGCAGCATAGTCGTGATTATTTTTCTAAAATGAATAACTTTGCTAAATGATTAAATGTAAATGTACAGGTAAATGGTTGTTTTTGGCAGCATGTTCCCATCCTGCACAAACTTCAACACTGGTGCTCTCAAGTTTCCTGTGACTGGCTACAGATTTCCTTTGTTCATAAGTTACGGATAAAGCTTCTCAGCTCAGCTCCCTAGCGTTACAGTGATACAGCACCAAGCAAGCAATACGAAAGGCTCAGTTATGATATTCAGTATAATTTGAACACTTGTAAATATATCATTATATTAATTAAATGAGTTTGTGGAAGCTCTCAATTCTTTTCGAGCTTACAAGCCCAAGTCTGATTCCAAGTCATTGATGGTAAAGTCAAAGTCAAGTCGAAAGTCGTTTTGGTGTTATGTCGCAAGTCATCAAATTCAGGACTCAAATCACACTTGAGTCCAAGTCATGTGACTCATGTCCACACATCTGCCTTGTACTGTAGTTCTGAGGGTTATAGTAATATCTAGATTTTGTGCCTCCACTAAATGGTTTAAATGTGGTTTGTGCATGATCAGTTAATTATCAGAATTCTCCAAACCTACATGGCCCTGTGTGAAAAAGTGATTGCCCCCTTGTTAAGACATAAATATGGTTTATCACACCTGAGTGCACGGTCTCTAGCCACACCCAGGCCTGATCATTGCCACACCTGTTCTCAATCAGGACATCACTTAAATAGGACCTGCCTAACAAAGTGAAGAACACCAAAAGATCCTTAAAAGCTACACATCATGCTGAGATCCAATGAAATTCAGGGACAATTGAGAAAGAAAGTAATTGAGATCTTTCAGTCTGGAAAGGGTTATAAAGCCATTTCTAAAGCTTTGGGACTACAGCGAATCACAGTGAGATCCATTATCCACAAATGGAGAAGACCTGGAACAGTGGTGAACCTTCCCAGGAGTGGCTGGCCGACCAAAATTACCCCAAGATCGCAGCAACGACTCATCCAAGAGGTCACAAAAGACCCCACAACAACATCCAAAGAACTGCAGGGCTCACTTGCCTCAGTTAAGGTCAGTGTTCATGCCTCCACCATAAGAAAGAAACCGGGCAAAAATGGATTGCCACTGCTGAGCAAAAAAAAACTTTAAATTTAAAAATCAAGATCTTGACATCTTGATGATCCCCAAGACTTTTGGGAAAACATTCTGTGGACTGACAAGACAAAAGTTGAATTCTTTGGAAGGTGTGTGTTCCATTACATCTGCTGTAAAAGTCACACAGCATTTCAGAAAAAGAACATTATAGCAGCAGTAAAATATGGTGGTGGTAGTGTGATGGTCTGGGGCTGTTTTGCTGCTTCAGGACCTGGAAGACTTGCTGTGATATATGGAACTATGAATTCTGCTGTCTACCAAAAAATTCTGAAGGAGAATGTCCGGCCATCTGTTCGTGACCTCAAGCTGAAACGAACTTGGGTTCTGCAGCAGGACAATGATCCAGAACACACCAGCAAGTCCTCCTCTGAATGGCTGCGGAAAAACAAAATGAAGACTTTGGAGTGGCCTAGTCAAAGTCCTGACCTGAATCCTATTGAGATGCTGTGGCATGACCTTAAAGATACCATTCATGCTCGAATAATGTGGCTGAACTACAACAATTCTGCAAAGATGAGTGGCCAAAATTCCTTCACAACGCTGTAAAATACTCATTGCAAGTTATCACAAACACTTGGCTGCAGTTGTTGCTGCTAAGGGTGACCCAACCAGTTATTAGGTTTAGGGGGCAATCACTTTTTCACACAAGGCCATGTAGGTTTGGATTTTTGTTCTCCCTAAATAATAAACACCTTCATTTAAAAACTGTATTTTGTATTTACTTGTGTTGTCTTTGACTAATATTGAAATTGGTTTGATTTTCCGAAACACTTAAGTGTGACAAACATGCAAAGAAATAGGAAATCAGGAAGGGGGCAAACACTTTTTCACATCACTGTATCTTTTTATACTACTGTAATGTAGATTTAAAGGGTACTGCTGAAAACACGAGTGGAACACCACCATCTACATTGCATACCTAATTTATGGACATTCACAGTAATTACAGAAAATACATTACAACCCTGTGTAGTTTTAAAACCCTAACACTTAAGAGCTTGGTATGTAAAAACTCGGTACTTTTGTTTGACGGAAACCTTGATAGACAGTATTAGGAACAACACGGAACATCAGCCAGATGAAACAGAGACCCAATGAGTGAATGTGAACAAGTTTATATAATTATAGGTTATGGGGAATATACAGGTAGTGGGTGACAAAACTACTTACAATAGCACAGGAACATGCACTTATAAACGGCATTTACAGCTTGGTGCAAATAAGTAGTGGACATGAGGAACTTGCACAAAAAAGTCTCTAAGCACATCAACGAGTTAGAACAGTCTCTAGTCCGAATGTGAGCTAACGAGCAAGCAAGCACACACACTACGAATGACAGACTTCTACTTTTAAATTCCCGCCTCTGCTCATGTACCTGCTGTTTATTGGCTGTTGAGGTGACAGCTATTTATGACTGCAGTGTCCAGAGTTAGAAGACATTGTGATTTCCTATCATAATTTTAAGACCTTGGTCATTAAAGCAAACAGACGTTGATCAGGTGGACGTTAACCAGCGCACACCTGTAGTTCAGAGTCATTATAGCATATCTACTGTTTATATCTGTGTACACAGCTGGATCCAGAGGGCCATGGACAGTTACTACGAGAACTGGATAGTGCTGGTAGCACTTCCTCTATTCATTTCAGTGGAATTTGCCGTTGGAAGCACTGTGAAGGTTTAGTGCTTTGACATTACAATAGTGATCTTACTTTTACTGAACTATTGAGTCAACAATGCCACAACTCATCAGAAAATGTTGCTAATGAGGAACATGTGTTACTACCATAATTAAGCAATAATACACAAGAGGGAGTACTTTAACGTAAGATATTGGCACGGGTGTGCTGTGGTCGTAGGCACTAGGCCACAGGCCGAGTTAAGATAATATATGTTAAAGCACGACCTCAAGTGTATTATGGCAATTATACCGCAGTTCCCTTATCGCCCTTTATTGTTAGATTTTAAGATAAAGAGGACAGAAAAAAAGATGGTTTATCAGCCTTCCGCGAGGTAAAATAGTTCCATTCTATCGTTACCCCGCAGCTAAGCCCTTCAGTCAAGTTGAGGAACAGAATGACCAATAACTGTTTATTATACAGACAATAAATACAAATATATAAATTGGTACGTTTTAATTTATTAAAAAGAAAGTATTTGCATTCAACAAATAAAATGGGTGGGGTTTATAAGGCAGGCTGTTACTAAGATCCACTATTCTACCGACTGAAGCAGATCGAAGTGAGATCCCGGTGTTCTAACCAAAGTCTAGGATCCCGTTTGATTAGCGATTTATAAATCTGTATGATGAAGCTCTTAATGTTAATCTGATCAGTCAGAAATGTAAGGGCACAGTCACAGAGCATCAGCAGCTTCTCTGGGTTAGAGCTGGACTTACAGATAACAAACCTGTCAGACGAATGAAGCTCCGATCAGTCGCGGATGGTGTTTAATGAAAGAGCCGAGTTTAACTCCAGCAAACAACGTCTCTGTGAGAGATGAAGCTGATTCAGCATTTTTGTTGATGGGACTAAAACTGATCTTCAGTCTCGAGCTTGTGAATCCATTAAGAGCCGGGACGTTTAAAGGACTGACTTTGTTTCGCTTTTCCAGCTTCCAAATCCCAAAGGTGACAAACCTTTGGCTCATGTCATTATTGGCTTCATCTTCCAGATTTAAATCTTTTTTTTAAAACCAATATATTTTATATTGTAGTTTTCGTTTTGGCAGTGTTTTAGTCATTATATCTTGGCTGCTTTTTAGGGTGGGCATCATTGCTAGGTTACGTGTGTATGCCACGGAGTAATACTTACAGGGTATTGGTCAGTGCAATTATCGTCAATAAAGTGATGGGAAAATCATCTCTCAGCCAATCAGACTGCAGGGTCAGAACTAACTATGGTATAATAAACTAGATGTCGTTTAATATGTCAAACCACTCAAGTAGCTCAGCTGGTAGAGCCCTGTTTCATATTGATTCATGCAGTTGTGGGCAGGATTTCCCAGTTCTTGCTAGTGTTTGACCCCATCAGTTGATGTTGGCCTAAAGCCTACAATTCCTAAAATGGTAACTTAAGGACTCTTCAATAACATTATTGATGTTTATGTTCAAATTCCTCTCAAATTGCAGACAGTACCTATCCTGGACTGCACAATGTGCAGGAAAACTTGGTCCCTGGATGGGACACCAGGTGATCACTCAGGACTCTGGAGAGGTCCCAGTTGCAACACTGTGGGACTCTTGCCCCTTCTGACCACACCATCCTCAGACATGGCCAATGATGTGTCATATTGCTAAACTGGCCCAGTCATGCAGGTATTTCCTGTACAACATCAGGGGAATTTGACTGTTATTTTATCGGGGAGCCACCCAGGTGCGTGTCTAGTCTCTTGTTGTATCAGAACTAGATTACTACAGTAATGTCCTGCAGGCATTCCCATTTATACAATCAGACCCCTGCAGTTGGTTCAGAATGCAGGAGCACACTTGGTGTTTAATTTATCCTGTTTTCTCATGTCACCCCACTGCTGTGTTCTCTTCACTTGCTCCCTATAGCTGTCTGTATCGGGCTAAAACCCTGATGTTCACCTACAAAGCCAGAAATGGACCAGAACATTCCTATCTAAGGACTCTTACATGCTCTTACCCTTCGAGACACAAGCTCTGACTGGACCCATGGGGTGGAATGAACCTACACTGGATGTCCAAATGGCTGAATTCTGTTTTCAAATGGTGACTGAAGACTCCCCTCTTCCCTCAGCACTTTACTACACAGTTATTTAAAGAAAAAGAGGAAATTTATTTAACTGTCTTGTATGATTGTTTGTGTTTTTACCTGCATCAAATCCTATCAGGATTTAGTTGGATTGTGCTGTTGGGCTGATGCCTAGTAGTACTTGCATGAGGTAATGTCTACTAAGAAGAAAACAAAGCACTTCTGTAAGTCGCTCTGGATAAGGACGTCTGGGAAATGCTGTAGCTGTAAATGTGGGATGTCCCAAGCAGGAAGGCATGTGTGTTACTGCACCACTCGAGGGACTGTTTTAAAACTGCAGTGGTTGCCAAACTTTTTCTGCAGTGCCCCCCTTGTGTAGATGAGATCATCAGACACTTTGCGTGTTTAAGGTGGTAGTAACTTCAGGCTCCTGCCGTGTGGCATTGCTCGAGGATGATCAGGCTACAAATACCTGTGGGGTATGCGACGGAATTCGTAGATTGAGAAGAGGTGGTACAGTGCAGTGAATGTCTTGTTGGATGTCTGGAAAACGTGGCGTTAAGCAGACGCTAATGTTTGTCACAAATTGCATTTGGCGTGCCAAAGGCCATAGTGTGAGGGAAGTAGCTGAATTTGCAGGTTTATCAAAGTCTACTGTTATACGGCTCTACCAGCAGCGGCAAAAATCCCAGTCTAGAGGAAATTTTTTGTCAGAGTTGTGGCCGACAGACGAAACAAAGACGAACAAAGGACCTGCGTTGACAGTCACTGCACTGTACCACCTCTTCTCAATCTTTGACTCCCGGATATTTATAGGTATTTGTAGCCCGATCATTCTCATGCAACGCCATCTGCAGGAGCCTGGAGTCACTACCACGCAAAATGACAAATTTTTAGTCCAGGGAGCTTATTTTAAACATTGTAATCAATTCAAAACTGCAACTTCTTAATGGACAAAACAAAATGAATCACCTTTACAATGGAATTATTACGTGATGTGCATTATGCTTCTTAAATTTCTGCTGTGTAACAGCATTCATTGCTTTTAACATACTTAGGGAACTACTGCAATAACATATTTTAAAATTACAAGTACATTATAATCTGGTAACAATGAGGCAGAACTATTCTCTATTTTCAGGATATCTCAGCTGCTCTGTGTTTCTAATGGCAAATGCTCAAAACGTAGTCCAAAATTCCCAGTGACCTTCCATTGCCTGCATATGTGCACTACAAATTTTGCACCACAATGGCGTCTACATTCCCGACGGTGTACTGCGTAGTTGTTATGAATTCATTTAGGATTTAGCTAGGCTTGGTAGCATTAGAGGATTTGCATAAGGCTGTTTAATAGAAGATTACCGAGTGACTCACGTAGAGCCGGGTTTATCAGTTTGCTGAAGTGTGGCATTAGATGGATTAAACATAATAGTTAGGTTTATTTAATGTCTGGATAATGCATCAACACGGTTTCTCAGAACTACTTGCTTGATTCAATACTTTAATTATAAGGCACGTGATTGGAGTGTAAAATCTGGTGTGTAACATTGTAATATCCTAGTCTTGAATTCTTTTGATATTGATTGTTTTTAATAAATGGTGTCCTCATTTGTTCACTTTAGGAAGGCCTGGAAATTTTCAGAGGTCTATCGCCCTTAAGCTAATCTTTCTTTGTCTCCTCCTTCACCACTACAGTGTTCTCTTGGTGCACTTTCTATTTCAAACTTTCGTTACTCTGTAGCGTTGTATAAACCGTTTGTAGAACACTGTTAGAGCAGGGTAGAGAATTGTTACCTATGTATAGGTTGTGGACCTACTTTTTGGTGAAATGCTTTGTCAGTGTTAAAGCATACTCAGTCTGAAGTCAGGCCTACTTTTTCAGGGATTTATTTTGTTTCTTTATTTTGGTGTAAAAAAACTGTTGTGTGTATATATGCAGTAGAAAACTGAAGGTTGTGTGTTATTGCGAATAACATCACGGCTGCGATGATCTACGGCACTCGTCTTCAGCTTGTGCCTGATGGCATCTCTCTTGTGTTCTAATGCTTCATTTAACTTCATCTCACCACAGGTGGGATATGAACCAGGGTGTGTCAGCACTGCAAACCAGCGTACCACTGCTGAGCCACAGCAGTTTGTGTCCCACCTCTGGCAAGGTTATTTTTCAGTTGCATTACGAAGTTGTTTGGCTTTCCTTCTGTGTTTTCTCTGGTCTGTGCTGCATGTCAGACCAAGACCAAGAGCTAGCCTCCGCCCTGAGGGCAGCATAAACACACTTAGACAGACTGGAGTCGAGCACCAGGTGCCAATGTGCTCATGCAGAAACCCCACCCAGGCCCAGTCTTTTTGCAACACAGGCAGTCAACGAACCATACACAGGACATCATGGAAACCTGCTGTAGTCCCTGAACACATGTAAAACCTCACCTCTAGACAGCTATGAACCACTGAGTCACTGTGGTTGGTTGCCTGGGTCTTGCTGTGGTGCCCCGTACTGACCAGGAGTGCCCCCATGTTACGATTCATAGACATTTTTAGCTTCATGAATATTTATTATTACTTTTTCAATAGTAGTCTTGATATTACTTTAAAGATATTACTTTAAAGTTTGAAAGGAAATTTGTTTCGATTGAGGCGTCTGTCACCTGGAGTGATCTTTTCTTGATAAGAGCGCACACACACAGCCCATGCCTCAGATCTCATAAAATGGAGCATGTGACTGGCAGAAGTCGTTAGCCGTTAGTTGTTAGGTTGTACTTTTATAGCCCGGACTGTGAATGATTGACCAGCGTGTTCAGTAAAGCCATGAAAAGTACAATTGTTTGTGCGTTATTAGTTTAAGACAGAACGCTTGTCTCGACACGTTTCAAACCCGTTTTAAGCCAGTGCCCTGTCAAGAGCCCAGTGCCTCTGATGTGCATCTGCACCAGGTACTAAGAATGCTTTATTTTTGAGCGTGTAACATGAAGAGACAGCGAGGAAGGAGAAAAAATTTGGCAAGCACTCGAAGGAATGTAAATTCAATTCGCACAGGAAAGAAATGGAGCTTGAGACTAAATATGAGAAGACAGTGGCCCGATTGCGACAGACAGGGCAAACAAGGTGAGGGATAAAGTTCCAGAAGAAAGGAAGAGGAGGAGGAGCAGCGGAAGAAGGAGCGATGCAGAGGAACTCTGTAGCTCAGTAATGATCAGACGTCTCTTGGCCTGTTTTTCCCTCTGCGACTACAAACAGGACTGGATCGAGTAAATCAAGAGGCCCTTTCATACACACACCTGGACAAACAGGCAATAAAAAATGCACAATATTTCTGTCGAGGTGATGTATTAGGGTGTTCTGCTCACGATGCAGGCTCAGATTAAAAAAAAAAACAGTCCTTTGTATGATTGGAGTTGAGTGATTATTCAGTTAGAGGAAGGTTTTTGTCCCCAGATTATAAGTTCATGTTAGAAAAACAGTACTAAATATATAGCTTAGGTATTAACAATATAATTTATTACATTACCAAAAAATCATTATGATTTCAGTTTTTTAAATGTTTTAATCATTAATACTTTGGTCTTGTCCTCAAGTCCGACTTTAAAACTTCTCTGTTCCAATAAAATGATAAAAAGTGATCATCATCATCATCATCATCATCATCATCATCAAAAAAATCACAATGTGTTTTATAGTAACTTAGAAAGCCACTGAATGTGTTATTTTTGTTCATGTCTATATGTCTACATCTATTGCATATTTTTGAACAACATACAGTTGTCCTGGTTCTCCACCACTGTATGTGGAATTTAATTCTTGATGCATGCTGTTTAGAAAAATTGGTCTCAGTCCTCGTCGTTTGCTCGGTACTCGACGCACTTGTTTAAACCCATATGAATCGAGCCCGCACGACTCATTTCAAGCGAAACCTGATTCACGATTCAGTAAAGTGATTCAGTGATTCAGATTCAGTTCAGTGATTCAGTGATTCAGTTTTTCTTTATTTCTGCATCTACAGTACTGCATTCTTAGTGCAAATAAGTCTCCATGGGTCCTAAAAAGGTTAGCAAAACAGGAATTGATTGCTCCAGACCACAGGTTGCAGTTAGCTTAGCACCCTGAGTTCATCAATAGAGTGTTTTGCTTTTACTTTTCACGTTCAATCCATTACTCACTAAATTACATGAGATTTTTCAACACTTTATTATAAAATTTGCATTGTGTTAATGAGTTTGGCCAACTGTTGGTTAATGCAAGTGTTTTAAGCATTAACTTTACTGATCATGAGGCTGAATTTCCAACTATAGGTGCCATAATGTAACTGCGGTCATTTAAGGTGGACCAACTTCAGCCTTGTCTCTGCTATGACACCTTGTTAAACTCCTTAGTTCATGATAAATTTAAATTATGATGGATTTGTTGAACATATCCTCATCAGAAATCAGGGAGCTCCTGTACAATACAACTCCATTAATTTATGTAATGTTTTATACAGGGGGGATTTTCTGGGGGTTTGGAACCGATTCATTCAATGTACATTATTTCTTATGGGAATTATTTGCTCAGTACTCATCATTATCGGTTCTCCACAAGTCTTTTGGATTGAATTAGGGACGAGAATCGAGGTACCACTGTATAATCATTCACAACATTACCGTCATTGATGCAACAGTCTTAAGATTTCTGTAGCGAATCATTTGAAGGTTTACACTTTTTTACACATTCCTCGAGGTTTTTCCTGTTTTGTGCCAGGATGTTTGCAAGCAACAAGTTTTTCAACATTTCTTGCTGTAGTATATATATTTTTTGTTTTTTCTCTGTGATAATGTCATAAATGCCATGAACAGCGAGAGGGAGAGAGAGAGAGAGAGAGAGAGAGAGAGAGAGAGAGAGAGAGGGGGGGGGGGATTTAGGTAAATTGATTGAATTGAATTGAGTTTATTTGTATGGTGCTTTTTATAGTAGACATTATCTCAAGGCAGCCTTACAACATCTGAATCTGGACCCCAAATGAGCAAGCCAGAGTGACAGTGTCCAGTAAAACCTCCCTGGGACCAATTAAGAAGAAACCTCTAGAGGAACCTGGCTGTATAAACAGAGACGTTTAAAGCAGTATTTGTTTATAACACAATAAAATGTACTGTGGAACTATTTGTAAAAAGGTGCTACAGTTGAAATGGAACAGTTTCCAGTCACTGAGGAGACTGAAGGTGTCCGGTTCAGTCATTAAATCAGTATCGAAAGGCCAGGTCCAGCCATGGGGATGACATCAGGGGAAGGATCTTCATCAGAATCAGGATGCAGTAGTACAGCTTCAGATTTCCAAAGTGAGAGAGAACAAAATGTTAGGGTTGGTGAGAAGGATCCAAACCATGGTAGCCAGGAGGTGACACAGCCACACGGACAGCCCAGTCATCTCAGCGTATAGAAATTTTGTATGCCTAGAGCAGATGGACCACCCTTTTGAGCCTCTATTAGCCAAACACTTCACTAAATAAGTGACTTTTGAGTCTGGTTTTAAAGCCTGACACTGTGACTGATGCCTGACACTGTGAACACTAGGATGCTTCCACACTGTATGAAACAGCTCTGGTACCTGTGGTAGTTTTCATTACTCTGGGTACTCATGATAAGCCTGCATCCTTTGACCAAAGAGAACATAATGGACCATAATTAGGGTTGGTAGCAAAACCTGGTTCCGATTTAGAACCGCTTCCAAAATTACAAGAACCGGGTACCCGTTGAAAATTAGTTTTTCGTTTCCACTTATTGGGTTCCATTAGGTGAATGGAACACATTTTATGCTTCAGGTACATGGCTGCAATTAATTCATCTGTATTAAGCAGGCACCTATCTGCCAATTTGGACTCATGCAAATTTAACAAACATTATTCAAAAGATATATTCACTAAAAGAAGAGAACTATGATCGTATACATCTGGGTATCTGGACATTGTGGATGAGAGGGAAATGAGAAAGCTGATATTACAGCAAGAAATCATCAGTAGAGCTTAAACCTCCCATAAACACCTACATGTGAAACAGATGGACTACAGAATGGAACGAACCAAAAACCAGCAAACTATATGAATTAAACCCAGATATAAGAACAAACCATTCAAAACACCAAGCAAGTAGATGGGACCAAAACATGATCACATGGTGTAGGAATGGACATACAAGACATAGACATATGTATCTAATTAAAGTGGAAACACCAAAATGTCAAACATGTAACACTACACTAACTGGAAAGCATATATTTATGGAATGTCCTATAACAACAATACAAGAACCAAATACTATACAGCAATGAACATGAAAGAAATATTCAATAATAACTTACCAGGAGCAATTCAGAAATTTGTTATAATTATAATAGTCTAACTAATAGTCCAAATAGTTAAATAGTTAAAAAAAAAAGACTCCCATCGGATAATTACTGCATTGGTGATTATGTTTCAGCTGGCAACAAGTTTTTAACCCTAACTGATGCAGTGAGTAGCTTCTCATTTGTTAAACAACCATGTGGAAAGACGCATCTTGTGGTCGAGTCCAGACCTGAACCCCATTGAGAATCTTTGGGATGTGCTGGAGAAGACTTTGTGCAGTGGAACAAATCTCCCATCATCAATACAAGATCTTGGGGGGAAAAATGTATGCAGCTCCGGACAGAAATAAATGTTGACATTGCATAAGCTTGTGGAAACGATGCCACAACAACACTGAATACCACATATTGTTTTTGTTTTACTTTTTAAGATGGGTAACATCTTATCTGGCTGTAAAGTTGCATGCGGCTCATTGATTCACTCGTTCTGTCGTTATGGCGCTCTCTTTCACTGATGCAGACTAAATTATGGAGCGAGCAAATGTCTTTTATGTGACAGTGCAGTGTATTTCCTGTTGTGTTTACAACTTGAGCAGGTATTTCAACAGAAAACAGGGAACTGAGAAGCATGCAGAACCTGTGAGAGGCTGTGAGAAAAGAGCACATTTCTCCTCAGCGAGACTCTTCACTCAAACAGTTCGGACATTGAACGGTCTTTTTGAATTATGTTTTTGCCTCCAAAATTCCGACTTTGAATATGAGCACCCTTAATAAAACTCTCAGTGGTGCGATCTTCCAAACAAGATGCACCTAATCCAGTCCAGTAGGTGGCGATAATGCACCAGTATGGTATCCCAATCGACATAAAACCCAACTGAAGAAGAAGAAGCATCATTAGGGTGCGATCATAGGCATATTATTTATATTCAATTATTTTATTATTATATTATGTAAACATACATTATATCAGTCTGTGGGTGTGATTTCAGACACTCCCCAAAATGCACCAAGACTGCGTTTGCCTCAGTGGCTATAAAGTTTCACTCTATTTCATGTCTTTATATTTCAGTGATTTTTATATATTTTTTGATTATTATTATTGTGTTACATTCCTTTACTTTATTCATGCTTTTAATCATTAATTACTTACAACTATAGGCAATAAAAAAACAATCATTTGTGGGTTGGGAACAGATTTATCCTATTTACATGACTTCTTATGGGGAAATTTGATTCTGATTTCAAACAAGTCTGAATTGTCTTCTGGAACCAACTAAGTTCAAATTCTGAGGTTCCACTGTACTGTGCAAAAGTCTTGGTCAACTTGGATGCTAAGTCTGAAGAAGCTTGATCATGAATGGTCTTTGCAGGTTGCAGGACCCTGGATGGAATGCCAGTCCATATCAGGCAGTACTGGGGATGACCCCCTGGCAAGTCATCCTCCTTCAGTTACAGCCAATTTTGTTTACCTGCAATATAGAAACCACCACTAGGACTACACTTGTGGGCTAGCATGTTACACAGCTTTCTATTTTTCTTATATCTATTGTTTCCAGCTATGACCTCACATATTCTGGTCAGAGTCATGCTGTAATGGAATATAGTGGGCATAGTTGGATGAGAAACCAGGATGGGACACCAGTCCCAAAGCTGCTTACCTGACCTGCAACATTATTTTGAGGAACTTTGCATAATGATCCATTATAAATGTTTTTTTAATGTGGTATAATGGTATAAGGTGTCTAAGTGAAAAGTAACTGATCAGGTCATAATGCCAAACAAAAGCAGAAACCACTGAAAAGAACAGAATTTTATTTTTTTCACAGTTTTTATTCACTGTCTGTTGTCAGTAAGTACAAACAGAACCAGTTTGGACCTATAATGCGTAGCTAAAAGCAGTTATTACAGTTAATCACACGCGTTCAAAGCTTGCTTGCATTTTAAATTGTCTATAATTATCATTAAGTTTGATGTACGTGTTTGTATTTCATTGGTCAGTCTTTTCATGTTATCAGCTGCTTCAGTGCATGTTACACACTGTTAGGCCCGACCGGTTTGATTTGCTGAACATTTGGAGTACTTTTATCCACCGACGACGTTCACATGTCGTCGTTAGACCGTGTCGGCCCCGGACCCTCCTCCTCAAGCCACGCTTTTATGGTGAAAAGCACACACCCCAGCTTAGCTCGATCAAAAGAGAAAGGCTCTACACATCTCCGCTGGTCTCCATTAACGAGCCCTGGAAATGGGCGCTGGATTTATTGGTCACTTTATAGAAGAGAGTTGGACCGCTGTTGGGTCTGCAGGCCCTTCAGCGACACGCGTAAAAAGAGCTCTCGCAGCCTGAGTAATGGCGCAGACCTTTTAACAGGCTATCATGTTGCAAAAAAAGGCATGTGAAGCAATAATCACTTTTGGACTTTTCCAGGGGCGACACATCTCACTGCTGCACCTCTGTTCCTCTGTCTCGCAGGATTAAGCTATGCAAGGGTGACCTAAAGGTCAGTGTCATGTTGCAATGAATAGTTACTGTATTGGTTTCCCTTTTTAATCATATGACCAATAATCACGAGTTGCTTTAGTAATTTGCTGTATTATAGACAATATTGACTATTCACCGCAGGGTCTTACAGTACAGTCATGTGCACTGCACTCACTCCAGGGCTGGTGGCAAGGTGGACGTCAGCAGATTAAATGGATTAAGATTTTCCACAACATGAGCAGATGTACAGTACTGTGCAAAAGTCTTAGGTCACCATTTGAATTGTTGTTTTGGGATGATATGATGACCATATATAACACATTGTCAATGATTGGACCCCAAAATTTCAAACTTGGATGCGTCACTCCGTAATCCTCTTTTCAACTGATCTTCCTTCCAATCTTTGTGAGCTTTAGCACATCTTATCCTTTTCACCCTGTTTCCCTTCCGAAAATGTGGTTTCTTGGCTGCTACTCTTCCGAAAAGACCATTTCTGATCAAGCTTCTCCGGGTCAATGGGGCATCCTGTTGCTATTGCTGAAGTGCAAGGGGAGGTTACACTAAATACTTAACACTGTAGCCTGCAGAAGCTGTTTTTCTGGGGGTGTTTTGGTTTTGTTTTTTGATACTGCATACAAATTTCCCATGTTTTCTGGTTGTATTCTAATAAAGAGATTGAGGAGTAATTACAGTTCGTAAGTCCAACATAGTTAGCCTAGTCAAGTCAGATTTATTTATGTAGTGCTTTTTACAATGGAGCATTGTCTCAAAGTACTTTATAATTTTATATTATGTCCTAATATCTACATCCAATTTTTTAGAGATTCACCGAATTCATCTGTTAAAAAATATAGCAGGGTCTTGTGCCTGACTCTGCACTGTTGCTAGATTTAGCTTTAGTTTTTTTTTACTTTGTTTGCTTTGTCAAATCCCTTATTCTGATTGTTTTCAGAGTGCAGCCTCAGACTGCATTGGACTCAGCTGGTCTTGAGTCCACCTTACCCCGAGACCGAGACAAGACTGAGTCCAAATGAGGCCGAGACTGAGACAAGACTGCGCTCGTTTATTGTCTCGAGACTGATCTTGAGATTGAGACCGGACCTGAGTACATTTACATTTACAGCATTTAGCAGACGCCCTTATCCAGAGCGACTTACAAGTTATACAGTCTTACAATCCAAGCAATTGTAGGTTAAGGGTCTTGCTCAAGGACCCAACAGTGGCAGCTTGGCAGAGTTGGGATTTGAACCCTGGACCTTCTGGTCCATAGTCCAGTACCTTACCCTCTGGGCTACCACAGTCCCACAAACAGTTAAGTGGAGATGCAGGGGATTGAACCCTAGACCTCATACATGCAAAGCATGCGCTCCACCACTGAGCTACATCCCCACGAGTACTACAACACTGCGGTACACCATACGTAACACCACCACTTGTTTATGTAGCCACCAAGAACAAGTAACCAACAACGTTTCGCTCACCTCTGCCAAGCACCAGAAATGTGTACTAACCTACAGTGCTGCCACTTGCCATAGTTTTTAATTTTGTACTTGTTAAAATAATTTTTAATATATTGCAGACACACATTGTTTGTTAGTTGAAGGTTCGCATCCAGGGGACTAACTGTATATATGGTAATTATACCATTACTAAAACAAAGCTACATCTAATCTAATGGTGGCCTAAGACTTTTGCACAATACTGTAAATCTGAAGCTCTTGACTATTCATAAATAGAGAGCATTCGTAGCTGGAGTGTTATTTCCAGGCTCTGGAAAGTTGTGAGTTCAAATACCAGCTCCTCCTAGCTTGAGTTAATCCTTGACTGCTAGATTAGGGTTTCTGCTGTAAATCTACAGGATTTATTTCTGTGATCTTGACCCGGCCTCATCATCCGTCTGTTTCACCCACATTCCCCGATTTCCTTTTTCAATTTAATTTTAATAAACAACAGTAATTAATGTCGCCATGCATCGCTTTAATAGCCGGGGCACCAGGGCTTTGAAGTAGGCTGTTCTGGGAACCAGATGGCCAGCTTGAAGCGTCGAAAAGAGAGACTATCAAAGGCTCCGGGCGGCAATTTATTGTGCAGGCTGCGATCTGATACGGCTTTCTCTTTCTGCTTTCACTGCTGTTTTACTGGCGTTCCCCACAAGGACACCTGTACTCACCGTCTCCTCTGGGAGCAGCCTGATGTGTGCCTACCTTAATCTGCTCAGCCTTCATGATGTGGTCTGCATGTGCCATTGTGCATTCGTGCATGCAGTTTGTCTATGTGTCTGTGTCTGTGAGTACGGATATGTCTTTAAGACTTTGGTTGCAATTGTTTTGCCATTCAAATTGAGCGAGCTCATTCCTTTAGCTCCAGGGTTGAAAGAAAGTACGCTAACGGCTCATTGAAAACAGACAGCAAGCCAAACCCTATAAAATCTCTTCTTGGTAAGAGTTGGTCAAGGGCTGGTGGAAGTTTGGATGCTAGACCAACAATGGAGGACAAAAATGTAAAAGAAGGGATTCATTTTCCAAAATGTAGACAGATACAGGCCTAGCTGAAGCTTTTCATCATTTGTAAATTTGCACAAGAGTCTGGAGCTACAGTTTTGTTCCAGCACAACCCATCAGGCTCAAAAAATCCATCACTAACACCTTTGTTCAGAAGTGCCATTGAGCATAGCACACACAATGTGTTACATGCATTTCTCTAATCCGATAAATATGCGACCTCTTCTCGGCATGCACTGTGAGAAAGTCGGCTTAGAGATACCTTGACCTCTGTTCCACATTCTTTCCAGCACAGCTTAAAGTTTTCAGCAAAGTATTTTAACCCTAGTCACTGTAAGCCTGCGGTCAGACACATAACTGTGTGTTTGTGTTGTGCAAAGTAAAACTAAAGGTCAGGATGCGTTTCTGCGAAACTCTAACCCAAGTTAAAACCCAAGTTAACCCAAACTTGTTCCTGCAGTGCTTCCTTTTAGTAGAGAAGAACACACGTACATGTCTTTTGCTTCCAAACTCCACTGGAATTTGTTTAAGACATTGTAATTCATACAAAACTGCGACTTCTTACTGAACAGAAAAAAACAATCACTTTATGGTGGAATTATTATAAGTGACATGCATTACGTTTCTTAAACAGGCCTCATTCTATTGTCTTGCTGTAGCTCCGCACCCACTGTAGGGGGCAATCTCCCCACTCACGCACCCAGATAGAAGTCGGATCGCTGCAAAACTCGACATGCAGTTCTGTCTCAGGCAGATATGTAAATGATTGCAGGTGTGGTCTAATTAGACACTGGGTCTTGCCACAAGAGGGCGTAAAAGTGTTCCCCCGCCACCCTATAAAAAGGCTCACAGAGGCTACCTTTGGGGAGTGTACCTCTTGGCGAGTGAACATTTGACTGCTAGACATGCTTCTATGATGCACTTGAAGACATTTTGAACAGTTGACATAGTTTTGAGATGAGGCCCATCATTGGACTGAGAGAAGCTGGATGGTCAGGAAGCAGGATTTGTGTTGTACTGGTATGAGTGGATCAGATATAGCAGTGCTGCCGGAGAAAATGCTGTGTTCACTCACTGTGCACTCTATTAGACAAATCTACCACCCAAATAGTACCTGATCTGTGCTGGTCCTGTGGGGGTCCTGATCGTTAGAGAACAGAGCAAAGACAAACAAATAATGTAGTGAAACAGATGGACTACATTTATAGAAATTATAGAACTACAAAGTAGAAATAGAATTGATAAAATGGACAGTAAGATGTACCTAATAAAGTGATCGGTGAGTGTATGTTATGTGGCGTGTAAGGAATAGTGATTAAGTTGAATATGCTTTGATACAAATGAAAAGATCTGGTCAGTGTCTTGTGACCAGTCAGCAGTTCTAGGATGGTGAGTCATGTGGCATTTGCGACTCAAGTCATTATCTCATAATTTGATGTTCCAGAAAACAAAATCATCTGTGTGACTAATCAGGTTTTCGTCATTTGCTCTGTGAGAGTATACAGAGCTATCCCTTAAAAACAGTAATACATAGACCACTGATCCGAAACACTGAATGCAGTTTTCACTGGAGTGTGACTGAATTTACACTTTAGATGATTGTTAAATATAAACACTAATCATTAGTCACTACAGGCATTTGCTTAAGGACTATGCTTGAACACTGACTTCCCCTACAATTCCAATAAAATGCAGCACTTAAATGTTTACCACGGTATATACAGTACCAGTCAAAAGTATGGACACCTTCAAATTCAGTGGTTTTTCATTATTTTAAAATGTGCTGCTTTGTAGATCAATGCTAAAGTTATCCAAACTATGAAGAAATACAAGGGAGCAGGAACTCTTCTGTTCCTGCTCTCGTGGAAGGCGGACGCACTGTTCCTCGCTCCCTTATCTCTCCTGCTTGGCTTCTTTGTATCTGTCTCGTCTACTCTACTCCTTAGCACTGCTCATCAAAGAACAAATTATGGAATTGGTTAAATTGTCTCTGAATGCTATTGACACCATCTTCTCATCGAGAAGTTCGGGTTTGGGGGAACCCACATGCCTCGACGGAACACAGATGGCAGGATACTCGATGGACCCATGGGAGAAGTGGGGAGTCGTGTGCCTGGCACCTCTTTCGTTGGAGGACATTGAGGATGTTTATTTATTCGAAACTTTGATCGTGGGGTTTCTGCTGATTGGATTAGGCGTTAACCTGCTGCATCGGAAAATTAAAAGAGTTGGGTCAGTTGTCAAAGGTCCCCAGAAACTGCCCAATTTTATTTGATTGAAATGGTGGGCAGAGCCGTTGGAACTCAGACTGCGCATATTAATCGCACTATGGAATCCATCACGGAGAAACTAACGGCTTTGTGAAATGAGGTAAATCATCAGAGATACATTGGTTCTGAGTGTTAAAAATTTTAGAGCTCAGTCAAAAGAAGTAATTTCTACTCTCGGCTTCCCTGTTATCAGCAACGGCCTTGCTGATAAGAAATTCCTCCAGAGGATCTGCTGCTAAGTACCTAACCCCCCATCCACTGACTTTTTCATTCTGGGCAGTAAGCGCTGTATACTGCCATGTTATCGCGAACTTTGTACAGACTCTTTCTGCGCAAGAATGTGAGCTGACAGAACTTTTTGTCCCTACCCAAACCAAACGCCTCCACTCTAAGCTTAACTCCACCAAGACGGCGGGACGGGTCTGCAGGGCGCGCCGAAACGGCTGCGAACACGGATGGCTGCTTGTCGTTTTGGTTACTTTTCCCGATACCCACATCCGCTAACCAGTGGCTAGTTGTGTGTTTGTTATGTTTATGCCCTTGTGTGCTGGAAGGAGTTCTCCTTCTTTCCCAATGTGTTCATTATTTCTTGTTTCTTCTAAAAAGACATTTCGTTGCCTTGTACTTGTACATGTGTAATGACAATAAATTGAATACCATACCATTATTTAGTAAACAAATATGTTTTACATTTTAGATTCTTCAAAGTAGTCACCTCTTGCTTGGTAGACAGCTTTGCACATCTTGGCATTTTCTCAGCTTTATGAGCCAGTCACCTGAAATGGCTTTCAGTTAACAGCTGTGCCTTGTCAAGAGTTAATTTCTTGCCTTCTTAATGTGTTTGAGGCCATCAGTTGTATTGTGAAGAGGCAGAGTTGGTATACAGTGAATAGCCCTATCATTAAATAATTTTCTAATCCATATTATGGCAAGAACTACTCAACTAAGTAAAGAAAAACGACAGTCCATAATTACCTTAAGAAATGGTCAGTCAATCCAAAAAAGTTTGAGAACTCAAGTGCAGTAGCGAAGACCATCAAACGTTATGATGAAACTGGCTCTCATCAGGACCACCCCAGGAAAGGAAGGCTAAGAGTTACCTCTGCACAGGATAAGTTCATCAGAATTACCAGCCTTAGAAACACAAGATCGAAGCAACCCAGATAAGAACCCTCCTAAATGCTTCACAGAGTTCAAGCAGAACACACATCTCAAAATCAGCTGTGTGAATCTGGACTTTATGGTCGAATTGCTGCAAAGAAGTCACTTCTAAGGAAGAACAACAAGAGGAAGAAATGGCTTGGGCCAAGGAACACAGGGACTGGACATTAGACCAGTAGAAATCTGTCCTTTGGTCTGATGAGTTCATATTTTTGGTTCCAAATGCCATGTCTTTGTAAGACATAGAAAAGATGAGCGGATGCTTCCTTCATGTGTAGTTCCCACCGTTAGGAAGTGTGCTTTGCTGGTGACACTGTTGGCAATTTGTTCAAAATCCAAGGCACACTTAACCAGCGTAGCTAGCACAGCATTCTGCAGCGACATGCCGTCCCATTTGGTTTGCGCTTAGTGGGACCATCATTTGTTTCTCAACGGGACATTGACCCCAAACACACCTCCAGGCTATGTAAGGGCTATTTGACCAAGGAGGGTGATGGAGTGTTGCATCAGATGACCTGGCCTCCACAATCACCTGATCTAAACCCAATTGAGAGCCAACAAGTGCTCAGCACCTCTGGGAACTCCAGAAAACCATTTGAGGTGACTGAGAGAATGCCAAGAGTGTGCAAAGCTGTCATGAAGGCTAAAGGTGCCTACTTTAAAGAATCTAAAATCTAAAACATGTTTTTGTTTGTTTAACACTTAAGTTTACTACATAATTCCTTGTGTTCCTTCATAGTCTGGATGACTTCAGTATTAATTTACATGTAGGAAAAAAAAAACATTGAATGAGAAGATGTGTCCAAACTTTTGACTAGTACTGTATATATTATTCCTTATTCTCGCCTTTTAAGGTCTGCTTTAAGTTCTCTCAAACAGGACGTTGACCGAAATGGACGTTGACCAGACATGACCATACTCAGAGATACCACTAAAAATCCGAGTGGAACTATACACACTGTTACACACATGCTCTTTTAATTACTGGAAATTCACAATAATTATCTATAATACAGTTATGTACTGGTACGAACGTGTGTAGGTGAAAGCAGTAACATTTACGAGGATGGTATGAGGGACCTGATACTTTTGTCTGTCGGCAACCAGAAATGCAACACGGAAGATCAGCCAGATGAAACACAGACTCAACAAGTGAATGTGAACCAGTTGATACAGTTATAGGTTAGAGAGAATATACAGGTAGTAGGTGAGCTTTTGAGTGAATGATGAACATCTGCTCTTTAACTCCCACCTCTGCTCGTGGATCTGCAGCATTGATTGGCTGTTGAGGTGACCGGCTGTTTATGGCTGCAACGTCCATAGTTAAAAGACGGGTTTCTGTTTCCTATTATAATTTATTGGAATTTGAAAGACCTTGGTCATTAAAGTGAATAGATGCTGATTGGATGGATTTACATTTATGTCATTTAATAGACACCCTTATCAAGACTTACAATTGATACAGTCTTACAATCCAAGCAATTGTGGGTTAAGGGTCTTGCTCAGGGAACCAACTGTTGCAGCTTGGCAGAGTTGGGATTTGAATCCTGGACCTTCTGGTCCATAGTCCAGCACCTTAACTGCTAGGCCACCACAGGATGGATGTGAAACGGCGCTTACCTGCTCTTCTAATGATTGGTCATGATTGCCAGTCCATCGTAGGGCACACACACACACACACACACACACACACACACACACACACTCATAACACACTCATAACACAATAGGGCCTTAATAATGCATTATGTACCATACTTTCCAAAATGGAAATATTGTAAAACTTGTAAGTGTGAACTAATTTATATACAAATATTTAATTATTTAACATTCAGCTCTGGCAGTTCCTTATTCAGCTAGCCACATATTAGCATGAAATGGCAGAACCTGCTAAGGTTGTCGACCTTCTTTTGGAAATGTCTCTTGATCTTTGAGGAGAATGAATATTCAACAAGAACAGTGTTCATTGACATAGCTAGATTTATTTCGAAATTCAGGGAGGAAAAACCTGTCCTTTCAGGTTTTAAGGTACAGTAAAATCAATCTGCTGACTGGCAGTGCTGTGACTAAGCATACGTGCTTCTGGCCTTGCCTGTTGATAAAAGTGTCTCAGTGGTGTAGTGCTTGTTGTTTGGTCAAAAGTAGGTTTTGAAGCTCTGGTTGTTTTGGACAGAGCTCACAAAAGGCAATATAAAGGAAAGGAACTTTAAGTTCATGGGCACGACTTACTTATTTACTTTGTAGGGTGTGTGTAGAACATGCCATTGATGAGGGTGCATTCAAGTGACAAAGCACAGTGGAAATGTTAAAATGAACTGGGCTGTTCTGAAGCACCTGACTGAGGTAGCATCACTGATCAGCCATTGGGAATTGGATTTCAGAAGCATGATTAGGGCAGTAATTCTGTCAGCAAGGGAAATCACTGAATTGCTTTTGTTCACAGCAAGTAAATGAGACACCTGGCATGTACAGGAGAGATTTGGGTTTTTTATGTTTCAGGAGAGAAAGATTCCCAGTTTGTATTTGATCTAAGCAAAATGATGGGACTATGCTTACAAAGTAAAACTCAAATACAGTGGTACTTTCAGTGCAATACAGTGGTAAATTCGGTTCTCGACACATTTTGACCAGAAAAATGCGACTCTGTTCTCATTGTTTGCTTGGTACTCGCCACACTTGTTTAAACTTGTATGAGTCAAGCCGTGCGACTTGTTTCAGCTGAAACTCGATTCACGATTTACTATTCACGATTCAGTACTCAGTGATTCAGATTCACAATAGCTCTTGCGCAGTGCAGATCTCCACTGTGTTTATCGTGTTTTTCTTTATTTTTACATCTACAGTATTGTATTCTTGTGCAAATAAGTCTCCATGGGTCCTAAAATGGTTAGCCAACCGAAATGACAGCCAACCGAAAGGAAATCAGGAACTGAATCCTCTTGTTTTTCAGGTTGAGCAGTTAGAATTAGCAGCCAGCGCCCTGAGTTCACCAATAGAGTAAGTGTTTTGCTTTTACTTTTCACTTTCAATCCATTGCTCAATAAAATAACATGAGATTTTTCAACACTTTATTTATAAAATAAGCTTTGTGTTAATGATTTTGGCCGATAGGTTAATCTAAGTGTTAATGTGTAATAGGCTCTGGGCTTGTTGAACACATCCCCATCATAAATCAAGGAGCACCTGTACAATACAACTCCATTAATGCATATAATGCCTTTTACAGTGTGGATTTTCTGGGGTTTTGGAATGTATTTATTTAATTTACATTATTCCTTATGGAAAAAATTTGCTCAGTACTGGTTTGTGATTCTCGACAAGCCTTCTGAAGCAAATCAACGATGAAAACTGACGTACCACTGTTTATGATGGGCTGCTCTAATGGCATCCTGCCTGAATGAACTACAGCCAAAGTCACACGCAGTGTTTGTGCACTACAGCATTCAGACTAAATCTCAACAAGGAAAATTCTTACCTAAATCAATAGTGTTTTTTGCGACATTTATGCCAAATCAACAAAAGAAGAGCTGTCTTGATGCCTACCAGAAAATGTTTAGCGAGCACTCTTAATCATGTGATAGGCTCATGGAGGCTATTGAAAGAATCCTAGAGGATGGAGCAATCATGTAGTGAGAGACCATCAGTGGTGCCAAGGGATTCCAAAGAACTTAAGTTGCACACGTCTGAACAAATTTTCTCAGAAACTGATGATATTTGAAATATTGCAGCAGAAGGCTGTGGGTGTACTCTTTTGTAAACTCAAGATTGAGAATCCTCTGTCTTTTGCAAAATGGAATGTTCTGAGGAAACTTTCAAAGCTGTGCACACAAAGGCAGCAAACCCTACAGTAGATATGAGCCCCAAAGAAAGAGTCGCTGTCTCTCTCAGCGGCAGGACCCCCAAAAGCATTAACAGAGGTGACTTGATGGATACACAATAATCCAGGTGAGAAAATCCCAGAAGTTGAATCATCTGGACATAAGGTTTTGTGGGAGCAACGTTTAGTCAATTAGATTAACAAAGGTGTCTACATGATTACGGTATATTAGGCAAACTAACTGAGCAAGAGTCTGACAAGTACACGCTTATTGAATTACTCTTGACTACTAAATATCATGAAACAAATGAGGTATTTGCTGCGAACTGTCACTTTAACTACGTTAACAGTGTTTTAACTTGAATGTATAGGCTTGTCTTTGTGATTTTCCATTGACGTAATGCTACTCTAGCTAATTAATGCTGCACCTAACCCTAAACCCACAGTAATCTAAAGCAAATATTTTGGCCCTTTTGTCTTTTCAAAAGAAAGTTGCAGTTTTAGTAAAGTGGCAGTTTTTCTCACCAGCCAGCGGCCTCCACAAGGTAAGAAATGTCAGATCTTTTTGGAAGTATACAGGATTCTTCTACCATTTTAACCATGACTGCCATTACCTTGTACCACGTCGCCAATGTGTTTAACAAACACAGGGCACACAACAGGCACACATTTTTTGTATTGCACACATAGTTGAAAACTCGTTTAACTCCAGAATTCGATATAAATAGACCTAATTAGCACGTCACCTGTTTTAAGAGAATATTAAATTACCTAGTGCTTGCCCTTGATAATGACTCCATTAACATACTTCTCCTTTGATCTCAGAGCCACTTTTGACACGATAAATTATGAACTGCAACTCTCGCCTCAATTGCTATCTCTGAAACAGCCTTAGCTTTGTTTTGCTCATCAGACAGACAGCAGTTTGTTACAAAGGGTCAACGTAGGTCATCGAACCTCACTTGTTACCCAAGGGGTCCTTTAAGGCTACCAGTAACTTTTGGTATTAGTTCTGGCTGGATTGTGTTCTTGGGCTAGTGCTTATTTGTACTAACATGAGGTTTTGTCTATGAGGAAGAACACAGAGCACTTCCGTAAGTCGGTTTGGATTTACTGCTAAATGCTGTAAATGTAAATGTTGCACATTACAATTAAAGCTCTGCATGACTCTTGGGGAGTTCCTTCTTCCCTTCCCTACAGCACCGCTTGCACCCCCAGGTCTTCTAATGGCAGGCTGTCTTCTATGGGTGACTGGTCCTCCAGTGCTGTAGTCGACAGGCTATTCCTTGCCCCAAACTCTTAGTGATTGTACATCTGATTTTTCCTTCCAGTGTTTTCTGAAGACATTTCTCTTTAAACAGTACTTCTGTCCAGCTATAGACAGGGTGCCAATCCATCATAGGGCACACACTCTTACACTAGGCCCACTGTAGAATAATCAGTTAATCTAAAGCATGCCTGTGGGAGGAACCGGAGTAAACCCACGCAGACATGGGAAAGACATGCAGGCTCTACACAGAAAGGACCCAGACCGCTCCACCTGGGAGACAGCGCTACCCACCAAACCACTGTGCCACTACTACTACTACTACTACTCCTACTACTACTACTACTATTATAATAATAATAATAATAATAATAATAATCATGCACATCAGACCCTTTGAGCATACAAACCCTACGTTTAAACGCCTACACTGACTTCCAGTCCATTTCTGTGTTCAGTACAAAATGTTCTTCTGTTTTTTAAATCTCTCCATGGTTTGGCTCCTTATCTGCCTGTTGGTTAAGCACTCTTCTTCTCACTGTCTCTGCTCCTTCTATATTTCTGTTCTTCTGTGGGTGTACAGTGTGTTTCAGTATCTTGAAAGGCACTTAAAAGTAAAAAATATTATTATTATTAGGTGGGTTATTATTTTGGGTTAAATTTGGCATGCTCAGTCCCGGGTAAACCAAGACCCGTCATCCGATGCCCTTGGGGCTCTGAGGTCCCTGGCAGGGCATTGATTGTAATTCAATCAGTTTTTGACCTACAGCCACAAAATTAGGCAGACCGGTCATCAAATATCCCAATGCCATGGGAGCCACAAAGTACTGGACAGGGCACAGAGATCCCCGGCAGGGTTTGAAGCCAACCTCAAAGTTTTTTCACAAACTTTTGCCTTCTATTAATTATAACAATAGTTATTAGTAGAAATATTCAGTAGTTAGCTTGTAACTAGTACACAGAGGAAAACAAAATATAACAAGACAGTTTATAAAATAAATGGAGTCAGAATCAGGACTAATAGTGAGGCATAAAAAGCAGACGATGATGTAATGCTACTGCGAGAAGCTCCAGGTCCAAACCCAGACATCTGCCTGTATCATTTTCTTACCTTATAGTTTATTTGAACTACTACTATAAGACTTATTTGATTAGATAAATTAGTTTGATTCTTACATTTATCATCCTCGCCACTTAAGAAGGTCGGGTCCCTTTTTGAGTCTTGGTCCTCCCAAGGTTTTTTCCTCATAACGTTTAGGGAGATTTTCCTTGCCACTGTCACCTTAGGCTTGCTTAGTTTGAGATTGCCCGTAGATATTAGAAGATAATCTAAAATTGTAAAGTTGCTTAGAGACAATGCTCCATTGTAAAAAGCGCTATAGAAATAAAATTGACTGACTTGACCTTGCTCCCTGTTTATGAAACTTGTAACATGGTCTGTACTTTTATAATAGTAAAATAGCAGACACACATTCACAATGGGACACTTCTAGAAATGCCTTGCAAATGTATTTGGAATGTGGGAAGAACAGAAGAACTGGAGGAAACCCATGCAGACATGGGAGAACACGCAAACTCAACATGCACAGAGACCGTGCCGGGAATTGAACCCAGGTCTCTGGAGCTGTGAATTCATACCACCAACCACTGTGATACCATGCTGTCTCGTAATAGGATTTTTCTTAATACAAAAGTGACAAAGCCATGTTGTTTTGTGTTTTATAGTTTTTCTTAATAGTAGTGAAAAGTGGAAATTATATGTTATATAAATGTGGTTGGATGTGTTATTATAATAATAATAATAATAATAATAATAATAATAAACAGACTTAGTAATGATAAGTGGTTTTATAGGATAGAAAACAGTGATTTTTTTTTTCTCCACTGAGAAGACCAGGTCTGATATCTTCTAGACAGGCATGATTCCCTATGTCTGAAGGAGATGAGGCCAGACAGTGACCCCTGCTGGTCTCCATGATGGACTTGCGTCCAATCCACGGCATGTTTCCACTTGCGCCCATTAATTTCAGGAATACATTTGACTGGGATAAGCAAGGTAAAAAAAATATATGGTTAGCGTCATAGAGACAACTTTATATGATGATAGTAACACTAACTGATAGCGACGTTAAATCAAACAAACAAACATGATGGATCCCCTAAGAGAGACAATGTAGCATCAATCTGTATGGACATTCATTCAGTGAATTAAACTGTAGTACCTGCTAAAGTCAATATTTAGTTTGGACCAACCTAATAAGATCCATGGGTGTTTTGTTTAGTCAATCAGCTTTTCTAGTATGATGAGTCATGTGGAATTTATAACTTCTCTCATTGACTCATAATTTGATGTTCCAAGAAGTGACTAAACAGGTTTCCTTTACTGTCTGTGCAAAATTTAGTTTCAACTTGTTTGTTTCAACAATACATTTAAAAAAAAATTAGTGCTCAAGTTTAATGACGTATATTTTGGGCCCTGAGAAACAGACTGCAGAAGGTAGAGAATAGGTCTGTCTAATAACAGATAAGTCATGAACGTACAGTAATGCATTTATACACAACTGTCAGGATGGTGTGTGCTGGTGGAGCTGCAGGTTGGAGTTCTATTTATTGAAATACCATCGGAGACCAATCATAACACGGCGATGGCGTGGTGACAGTAACTTTGAAAGTAGAGAAAAATGACAGCCTGCTGTGCCTAGCATTTATGAACATTCTTTCCTGTCCACTTCTTTGTCTGGCCTTCTCACGCTGATTTTTCCTGGCTCCTAATTCTCTTCGTGCTTTTATATGGTTAGTGGTCTCTTGTGTCTGTGTTTCCCATATTTCTATGTGTTCTGTGTCTAGTTAGTCTCTCTGTCAGCATTGGCACTGCGTTGGCATTATTGGTTAGTGTTGTCTGTTAGCCTTAGCATTGTCTGTGTGTATTCGTACAATTATTATTGTATTCGTAGAGTCTGTTTTGGTTCAGTCTGTTTTGTGTTATCTTCCTCCTGTCTAGTTACCAGGATCCATTTTTATTCTTGTTAACAGTGTATGATTGTTAGTATAGTCCTGTCCTATCACCATTATGTGTTTGTATTAGAACATCTGTTAGCATCTTTGTTGCTTGTAGCTCCCATGGTCATCACCAGTCTCGGTATTAGTATTGCACCTTAGCCTCTCTGTATTCAGCGGCCAGAAAGCATGCGCCAACTTTACAGCCAGTTAGTTTTGTATTAGCGTTCCGTGAATCTGGGTTCTGTTGAAGGTCTTTGTCTCTCTGTCTGTTTGTGTTTGTCACGCCAGTGGATTCATACTTCTGTCAAGTCTCTCCAGTTCCTCAAGTCTCAGGCACTGAGTCAGATTAGTGACACCGGTCTCTGTGCCATGTTACTTTTCTCCAAAACAGATAACAGTCCAGATATTATTCTATTTTGGTGTTGAAATAGGATGATGTAATTACAGTAATATGCAATTCAAGAGATATAATTTTATATTTATGGATATAATTATGAAGAAAGTTAAGCTTTTTAATCTAGACAATGACCCTGTTTATACGTGGTCATTTCATGCATTTTAAGTATCGAGACTGTATCAGGAAAGAGTTGGGCAATATAAAGTCATGTGTAAATGCACTCCCAAGACGGATTGATATCCGATTTGAATCTGATTGCTCAAACCACTTCAGGAGGAGGTTTGAGATGGATTATAGCCACGTATTAAACAAGTGTAAATGCATCTCTCTCCAAGACGCTTCTGACCTCCAAAACCAGATCTATAGTTTATGACATAGCACACGTCACCATGACGTCCATCCCTGCATGGTTGGACAAACATTAATGGAGGATGCGTAGTCCTGGTGCAGAGATAGCACTGTCCAAAATAAACTGTAATATGATCGCCTCCCACCATGTTACAGCTGCAGTCAGCATCACTGCAGTTTGCTCTTCCTCTTAGTTGAAATAAATCTGAAGACACAATAAAATGTGACGTTTGATACAGTAATACAGTATCTTCTGCAAATAAAAACTGTACGCAACACAAGAAGTGGGCGGGTCCAGTATTATGAGCTGGTTAACGTATTACGCAGGATAAAACAGTTGTATTTCAATCTGGCCGACTGGAGGCGCGTTCGACCTCTAAGCTTAAAAATCTGCCTGGATACAATCCAGATACAAGACGCATGAAAAGATCAAGTGTAAACGGGGTCAGTTGGATAGAGATGCAGGTATGAGGTTGACAACCCATAGCACACAGGACACACAGGGTTAAGGTTGAACACTGACCTGTGGTAGAAGGTTTTATAGATTTGTGGATTGTTAAATTCAAACGCTAATCATTTTGGAAATAAATAAATAGGACAAACTTAAAATCAGTTTGGAAAAATCAGTTATACAGCCTTCATTGTTTACTCTTGTTGGACACACTCTGTGCTCTGAAGAGGTGGTAAGTAACAAGCTTATCTACTTCTTCTGTCTCTTGTTTATTTAGGCAATTCTAGACAGACACCTAATGTAGCGCCAGTCAGACTCCTAGGTTTATACTTGCCTCATTGCAGCTGGCTCGAGGGTGCACGCACCAACAATGACGCACTCGCGGTGGTTCCACCTCTTTTTATAGGCCCTCACATGCATTTATGATGTTTAAGGAGCTCTTGCATAGCAGGTACGCCTATACAGGCATTTATATGGTACATCTGTGAGAGATCATAAAGATTATTTAAAATTTAGGAAGCATCAAGTATGCCGAAATGCTTGTGCAGGTTTGCGTGTCTTGTGCGGAGTCATGCTCGACACAAAACTTAAGTCTTTTAATGCATTCTAGTCAAAATTAATCGTGTACACTATTTTTATTAATCAGACACGAGGTTTTCCCACATCTCTGGGAGGGTCAGTTCTATTTCTGCGATTAATGAGGTTTATTAAAAAACTCTGTAATATTTCTAAAGTTTTTACTTAAGTAATTTTAAATTAAATAGTGTCATGGAGGGTTTAAAAAGTAACTGCTCTAAAAACTGGTGAAAACCTAAAATGCCGTGACAGTGTTTGAGAGTCAGTGATAACTATTGTTTGGGTTAAATATCATGATATACTGCATTACTCAATATTATCACGTCCAGTTATGAGCAATTAAGTGCCATTTCTTTAAAAAATCCAAAGTGTTTTGTGTATTTTGGTTCCTCATGTCTGAAAATGTTTTTATTCTGTTTTACTGTGGTTAACCAAAGATGATAATGTCATCTGTATGATTTTTGCAGATGATTTAAGTAGTTGTTTTACAGACCATGATGTCCCCATCAGTGCCATGGATCTCTACCTCTTACCCTCCATAAAAGACATCCTCCTTCAAAAATTGAGTTAGAAAGGACTTTTAAAGAAATACTTTTACTGTTTTACTTTAAGTACGTTTAATTGCATGTACTTTTATACTTCTGCTTGAGCAAACATGTATAGTATAATATAATATATAAGCCATACTTCAACTTGTACTTGATTTTTATGGTATTAGTAGTACTTTTACTACAATAGAATACTATAGATTAGTACTTTTACTTAAGCAACAGACGTGTACTTGTGGGGACACAATGCAGCAGTGTTTCATAAAGTTCACACACAAGTTTAGCAATAACAGTGTTAACACCAGCCTTTTGATATAACCAGACATAATTCAGTAATGACCTTGTAGGACAAAGGCCAAAAAAATGAAGTAGGCTTAATTTGAGAGACCAGTTCACAGTGGTGACCAGGAAACTCGAAAACAACACAATGACCATATAAGGACAGTTGGAGGCAACAGGAAAGTGTCTAAAACAAGCTGAGTCAGCATCAGGACTAACAGAAAAGTAGAGAGAAGATTAAACGATGATGTAATGCTACTGCAAGAACATCAGCTTCCAAACCCTGACTTCTGTCAGCTTTAGTTTATTACTTTGCTACCTATTTCAGTAACTCAGAGCACAGTATAGTATGAATGTCTGGTTATTCATCACATAACAACCCAGTGTAGAAACTCCGAGACGAGTCACAGAGACGAGACGAGACGCGAGAGCTGGAAGTGGGGGAATTTACTGAAGATGAAGAAGGATGTGTCATGTATAAATGAATCATGATAGACAGACAGATAAACAGCAGCCATGAAGGGATGAATTTGGTCAGACACAATGCTTAGGTAAGCCCTACCGTCCAAGTGTGCCAAGAAAACATTTCCCACACCATTAATCCACCTCCAGCAGCCTGAACTGTTGACACCTGACAGGGAGGATTCAATTATTCTTGCTGCTTGCACCAAATTCTGATCCTCCAAGCAACATGGTGCAATCCATCTGGTCAGGTCATGTTTTTCCACTGCTGGTATGAGTGTATCAGGTCCAGCGGTGCTGCTGGAGTTTTTAAACACTGAGTGCGTTTACATGTACCTGATAGTCCAATAACTGCACAAAATCAGATTTTGTCAGTAATCCGATCAACAGGTTTTCATGCACTTTCATGCACTCAGTTTTCTACTTTGCAACCAGCCAATAATCTCAGAAAAAGATGTGACATAAACTTCAATGTTTAATATTAAATAATCAAATGCTTCATTTTCTCGAGTGTATATATATTGCCTTTCAGAGTCTCCTGAAAGTGTTCAATAGCCATTTAGCGGTGTTTAATTCCAGGGTTGCGAGATCCCACGAGAGAATCCCCCACCTGGTCTATGTAAATAAGCCCAAAAGGAGTGAAGCTAGGCGCTCTGCACACATGCACAGACTGCCAAATCTGATTGAAATCGGGTTACTGATACACATGCTGTGAGTACTCCGATTACTGGAGTAAAATCCAGTTCTCTTTATCAGATTTCTTAATCTGAATTTTAGATCGGAGTAAGCTGTATACAGGACCACTTGAATCTGTAATTGTAGAACTACTAAGTGCTTCTTATGGTAAGTGGAACTGATAAAATGGACATGGATGTGACCTAAGAAAGTGGCCAGTGAGTGCATGTTTCCATACAAGAAGAATGCTTCTTTATGTAAAGAAACCCACCCAGCTGTGTTCAGTTCTGAATCACCCCCGTATGGAAAAAGAAACAACTACAACATAGATGAAAGGCTGCTTAAAGACACTTGAACTCCGCAAAGAAAGGTAATTCCTTTATCTCTCAGATATTGCTTGAAACTTTCCAGACTTTCACTTTCATTGCTCCGTGCGTTTGCTGTTACTTGGTTATAACTTGGTCGAATCAAGAATAGAGATCTGCTGGCTTCCTGTCTTTTTTCATCAGTCAGAGACATGAAAGCTCTTTCATGATCTGTCAGAAACTCTGAGACCCTGGACTGTGTGAATAAGTCTGCGACTGATGGAGAGAAAGGAACGCAGTCCTCTCCACAAAGCTGCTGTTCATGCTACTTTCCCACAGCTCACTAAGGCCAGCCAGGGTTAGATCTCAGATTGCTTTGATGAGCTGCAATCACTGTCATGAGATGATGCGAATATCAGGAATGTTCTCTCTTAATGGTAGTAAGAGATTTTTTGTAGTATGGGATTCAATTGCACCTGCATGGCAGGGTTTCCTAGTTATATTAGAGTAATTGTAATCTTCTAAAGTATATTCTGTACAAACGGTCTGAGACCACTAGTGAATATGCTTTTATTTTGTAGTTTTTATATGTTTAATACAATGTTTTTAATTACAAATCAAGTAATCAGCATAACAGTTGTATGAATCTCACTGTCATGGACTTTCCTCCGCAGTCACCTGAACTGAACTCCATAAGCATTTATGGGGACCCTTGAAGACAGAGAAAGCTGAACATTCAGTAACATCAACAAGATACTCTTTGGATTATTGTGAAATCATGCTGGAGAACATGTATCATCAGATTCTACACAAACCTGTGGAGTCCATACCAGCTTGAGTGGAGTATATTTATTTATTTATTTGTTTATTTAATGTCACATCAGCATCAATTGCTGTTCATGACAAGAGCAAGTGTACATCAATGGTAGTCAGATGTAATCACACTGGGGCATTTTAAAGCTTTAAAACATCTCAAAGATGATCTTTGAGATGTTTCTACATCTGTCCATCTGTGATAAATTCAGTTGATTGGACATGACTTGAAAAGACACACTCCTGTTTATATAAGGTCTCACGTCTAACAGGGCGAAAACCAAACCATAAGGAGGAAAGAACTGCCTGTAGAGCACAGTGACAGGATTGTGTGGAGGCACAGATCTGGAGAAGGATACAAAAAATTCTACTGCAGTGAAAGTTCCAAAGAGCATCATCATCATGACAAGTCTCAGAAATCAAGTGACTTGTTAGTGGTTCATTAAAACGTGCAGAAATAAGTCATATTTAAGTTCAGTCCTACTGTGTTACAACAAAATGTGTCATTTGACCAGGGGTGCACAAACTTTTGCATTGGTGTTTGGTCACTGTTATCAGGTTCTACTATCAACATCTGTTGAACAGCTGATACTTAGCAGATATGAACATAAAACAAATGACCATAAGGTGAAGATTTACAAGGAGCCAGTGTAAGACAGTTACTCAGGATTTGCTGCCAGTGGACAAACTGACTAAATTAAGAGGTGGTTATTACTGTCATACTCTGCTATTTTTCCATGGGCTCCTTTTTTTGTTATAGCGCTTGGTAAAAAGCTTACTGTGGATCCCTGAGGTCTCAAGACTCATCACGCCATCAGGGAAACAATGTAATGCTATAAAACATCTGGATTCAGTATAAAGACTCAGGAAGGCATTAACTGTGCTCGTCTTCACCGCTGTTTAATAGCTAGGTATTCTTCATCTCTTGCTGGTGCACGAACGCCTCGTCGTCCAGGCCGCAAGAACTTGTGAAATTCAACAGGGATCAGTCAGGGCTGGACCATCTACAACCCACCTTCACTTCTCCAGCAGTAATAAACTTAAAGATCTGGCTCATGAGAATTCACACCATCAAGTGCTGGAGACCACACAGGTCTTAATAAGGATTGCTTCATGTACAAATTATTAAGCATTGTTTAGGTTAGGACACTTAAATAGTGGCCATTATTAGCTCACGTGTGATTTTGAAGAACGTGTCATGAGGGGACACCCCTGGTCTGCTTGCACTAGCAGAGAATAAACCACCTAGACCCAGGGTACAGTGGTACCTGGTTCTCGTTGTTGATTCCTTCCAGCAGGCTTGTCGAGAACAGAAATCAACGAGTACCGAGCAAACTTTTCCCATAAGGAATCATGTAAATTGAATTATTCTGTTCCAGACCCCCAGAAAATCCACACTGTATAAGGCATTATATGCATTAATGGAGTTGTGTTGTACAGGTGCTCCCTGATTTATGATGTTCAGATAATCTATCACAAGTTAAATGTATCATGATCTGGGTAATTTAACGAGTATTTGGTGTATCATAGTGAATCCTAAGATAAGTAATGATAAGCAAGTGTTTAAAACATTATATTAACCTACAATTATTGTTAAAAAATCTCATGTAATTTAGTTAGTAAAGGATTGAAAGTGAAAAGTGAAAGCAACACTTACTCTATTGATGAACTCCGTGCTCTAGCATAGCTGCTAAGCTAATTGCAGCCTGTGTTCTGGAGCATTCAATTCCTGTTTTGCTTTCGGTTGGCTATTTTAGACGAACCACTTTAGGACCCATGGAAACATTTTGCACTAAGAATACAGTACTGTAGATGTAACAATAAAGAAAAACATGATAGATATAGCAGAGATCTTCACTGAGCAACTGCTGTTGTGAATCTGAATCACTGTGTATTGAATTGTGAATCATGACTCGTGTTGAATTGTGAATTTTTCTAGTCCAAAGGTGGACCGAGGTGCTCGGGAATTGAGGTACCACTGTATATAATCGCTGGAATGTAGCCTTTGGACTTCATCTGGATTTCTGCGTTAATTTATGAAATGTGATATATTTATATGTTATATTTAGTATATTGAGTGACCTTTCATTAAGCAAACCTCATACTCAGCTAGACCTGAGATGTAGTTTGATTTTTAATGCAGGATAAACAAAGATCCAGGATTTTATATCTGAATCTTAACCAGAGAAAAGCTCCAGTAACACAGTCCTGTTGGGAAACACTCAAACTGAATCAGTTCAAAAGTGTCAGAACAGTGCTGCAGTGGAATAGAGAAATATTTGGAAAGTAGCGCAGGAGTGAAGCAAGTGAAGACATTTATAGCATTAAGTGTGGTAATCAGGGCTAGATATTTTCTCCAGAGATCTTCTTGAACTACTGTGAAAGATATCCATTGACCTTTGGATGCAGACTTTAAAACTAGGAAAATATGCTGACTCAAGCCAACCAAGTCTGAATCTGTCTGCAATACTAAAATACATTCACTGAACACTTTATTACAAACTCTTACCTGGTATCTTTACTTAGTGGTGCTTTTATCAGCTGTAGTCAAGTTATCATCACCCAGACCATTCCTACAGTGAGAAGGCTCCACAGTAGGGCCATCACTGTCCAGACAAATCCAAGGCAGCCACCGACTGACCGGGAATCTGTAAATAAGGACATGGACCAACAGAACCAGAGCCCAGGTCACCATGGTAGTGGGCTTGTGGTTTTTACCACTGTCCCACCGCAATGCAACAGATATATGATAGGTGAACATGGAAAAATGACAATTTAACGTAAGTGAAAAGTACACTGTGTATGTGTGTGTGTTTGTGTGTACCTGCGTGTCGGTTTGTTAACGTCCATGGAAACTGTTTCTCTGAGCTCCCACATTCCTGCTTCATCTCTGCTCTGTTGCTGGCAGTACTTGAAAGCTAATGGAAAGGGATACAGGCCTTCTGAGCTCAACACACACACACACATACACACATATATACAATTTGTTTTTCTCTTAATCTTAGACCTATACCTAACTCTAACCTCAGTAACCTAAAGCAAATCTTTTGGCTCTTTGGACCAGCCAAATGTCCCCATGAGGTAAAAACATCAGATCTTTCTATCCTTTTGGGGGCATTTTGTCCTCACAGTGATATGTAAACATGACCCACACAGACATCCACACACACATTCCAGTCATTCTCCTGAAGCTGAAGGCGGCATCATGTCTCACCCTCCTTTCTAACCTGCCTCAGCTGAGGACTATCAGACACCGGTGCTGCCGCCTGCTACACTTAGTTACTGAATGCTGAGAATTAAACCAGTTTGTCTTTATATTAATTTGGCATCTTGCATCAAGTCAAGTTTATTTCTATGGCACTTTTTACAGCAGAGCATCGTCTCAAAGCATCTTTTCAAATATGGGCTTCAGTCCTCTTGATCTTGACTTGTGCATCCTTGCCTTAGACTAAGGGCAGAGCTGGGGGTTCAGTCAAAGAGTCTTATGGTGATCAGAGATGTTGGGTTGCTGTCTTCTGCCTCCCGTGGGGTTGCTGATGTCTCATGGGCTCCCTCTTGGCTGTTACCTTCCGGTTCTCCTTTTTCTAGCTATGCTGCTATAGCTAATGCTGCCGGGGTCTCATGCTACACGTGGCATCACTGATTGTTAATAGACACTGTGCTCTTAATCCATAACTAACTACATTTTCTGCTTTCTCTTCGAGCTGTGTTCCGGTACCAGTTCCTGCCCCACACATGATGCTCATCCGCTGCAGCTCCACTCAAGCTGCTTCCGTCATCAGCTCCAGCCCCATCATACCTGGGTCACACCAGAGGGCAGTAACCCTCACCGTCCTCCGGTTATTTGGGGACGAAGTGCTGCCAAGGACTTTCCTGCTTGGACTCAGGATCCTAGAGTGACTCTGTGTATCGGACTACTTAATGCCGATGTGCTTATTTTACATTTTATTTGAACTATGACCTCAAGACTAATTAGTTTAGATAAATTAGTTTCATTCTTAGATTTATCATCTATGCCACCCAAGGAGGTTTTTGTCCCTTTTTGAGTCTTGGTCCTCCCAAGGTTTCTTGGTCATAAGGAGATTTTCTTTCCCACTGTCGCCCTAGGCTTGCTCAATCTGGGATTGGACGTAGATATTAGGAGATAATCTAAACCTGTAAAGTTGCTTTGAGACAATTCTCCATTGTAAAAAGCGCTATATAAAAGAAAAAAATATCAGTGGCAAGGAAAGACTCCCTAAATGTAAGGAAGAGACCTTGGGAGGACCAAGACTCAAAAAGGGAAACAAACCTCCTTGGGCAGCCTAGATGATATGTGTAAGAATTAAACTAAGTTATCTAATTAATAAGTGTAAAGTAACAGTTTAAATACACAGAAGGCAAGTGTAAAAATAAAAAACCGAGGGGAGACTGGAACATGCTAACTGCTGCACCGCTGTACCGCCAGGTTCTGATGTATCGTCAAATTTAAGGGCCTATCATGTTCTAATTAGAACATGTTTCTGTAATACCAGGTTATCAGGGGAGGGGGTGAGTACATGTGCAGGAAGTTCACAGGAGGTTTACGCAATTTCTACAGGGACCAAGCTTGAATTCGACACATTTTTCCAATGTAGGTATTTATTAGTTTGTTTGATTGTTTGTTTGTTTTATCCCACTTGCTCTGATCAGGTTTGTGGCAGGGTCCGGTGCCAGTCCTGGAGAACACAGGGTATAGGTATAACCATGCCTACAAGTGTTGCCCAACCAGAAGGAACCGTTGGGATAAGTTTACTGCACCACCCAAGTTCCCCACTGTAGTTATGAGACCTTTAAAAGAAACATCACCTGGAATTTGACCCAAATACAGTCTAACTTTATCTCGCCCCCTGTTATCTTGCCAGCCTCATCTCTCACCAACTGTGATGGCAGAACTGATTTCCCTCCATGTACTTTACCTCAAAAACTGCCAACCTCGGCTCTCGCCCTCACCATTCCTGAGAAATGTCTTGGCAGCTATGACATTCTGCCTCATTAATCCGACAAGTTTTCAGACCGGTCTGTCGGTGTCACTTTAATTCTACTTTCAGTGCTCTCTCCCTTCCCTGGTGCCTCACCTTGCTGGCTGATCTTGACCCTGCTCATCCTGCTGATGCATCTCTGCTAATTGTTTTTGCTCTGTTGATGTGTTAATCTCATCGTCAGTCTTTTAGTTGGCCTAAAGCATATGACACGCGATTGAAATGCTAATACGTTATTTTGAACAATCAGAACTTGCAAAGCCGGATGATGTACAGCCCCTGTCTGTTATTCATCACAGACTGGACTTCATGTGCTTCTCATCACAGAAACAATTGTCAATCACGGACTATTTCTTAAATTTCTGTAAATGAATAGAAGCTGTACATGTATACGTTTATGTACGTTGTAGATGTGATTCTGTGATCATCAGAGCTGCTCAGTAAAACACTCTGTCAGCATCAAGTATGAATGTCTCTTTGCCTAGTTTTTTGTAACCTTCTTACCATATCGCCAAACTCGCCTCTCGCCAAAAATAGCCGTGAAACAAGTTTAGACTGTATTTGCACATGCAAAATTGTTTCCTATTTCCCCATGGGTTTAAGATGCATTCATTCAAATTTACAATGACACGTCTCACATTTTAATGCATACATTTGGAAAGCTCACGCTGATTTTTGTGCCCTACAGAGGTTCTCTTTAAGTTCCATTAAATTGAACCTTAAGCTCATCAAGGTTAGTAGTATGACCACTGGTACCAAAATGTGCCAAAGTGCTTAAAAATGCACTACAGGGATCCAGCTAAGAAGGATAACCTTCAAAGTATTCAGTTTCCTAAACTCCTCAACTTGTACTCCTCAACTCCCCTTCTGTCATGATTCTCAGCCCACCCACTGCTCTGCACGTCTTTCCTTCAGGAATTTAGTGGATCAGTGGAACAAACAGGATGTTCCTCAACATCTGAGCAGCTACCGAATGGTAAACTATAAGTTCTGCTGCTTTCCTTCAGTGTTCAGGACCTCATCTTTACAACAGAGCTGTGAAATATCATGTCATGTGTCATACTTTTGGATATCAAAGCACAATGCTCTGTCCTAGGTCTTTAAGACATGCAGTAATAAATAACAATGTTTATTTACATCGAGTGGACACTTTATTAGAGAAACCTGACCTTTCGTGACTGGAGCTTCCCTGTATGGAAATAAGACATGTGACCCTGGAGTGCTGCATAAAAATAAGTGAGCGAGTTCCCTACGGCTCAGTTTCAGTAAATCCACATTAGAATGGGAAAATCGAACGATCTGAGGCACGAACTTCAATTGAGGCATGGTTGTCTGTCATGTCTTCACATAAAGGCCAAAGGTGTATTAAACTACAAGTGTCCTTGGCCAAATTGCTTTAAAATGATGGAAGGAATGTATTGTTATAATTATAGTCTGGCATACAATAAAAACAAATCACCTAAAACTGATGTTTGCAAAGTATGCTAAAGCAGTGTTTTTGTCATAGCAGAATCACAGATTTAAGGCAGTGGAAAGCAGACCAGTAATTTGACACAGTCACTGAAAGTCACAGTCTGTTCTCCAGTCCCCCTATTGCCAGGCTGCCTCTGTTGAATCCTTACGTAAGACCCTTTCCCCTTATATATACGAGCGACTATAGGTGTAATGTAAACAATGTCCCTTGTGTAGTAGGCCTACTTGGTATATCCATAATTAAAGCAACGTTGATCATATGTATGATTTAATCCTAACGCTTCTCCTAAAAAGCATTTTGGGTATCGTGTAACAAAATCACAGTAATATATTGCCGCCTAGTGGACATGCCTTGCAAACTCAATCACAAATATTAAGAAGTGTTGCTTGATATTGTATTTACAAGCTTATTCAACGTTTAAGATTTTCCAACTAATTCCTACCGAAGATTTAAAAAGCTGTTGAATTTGGCCTTCAGAACCTTTTTGGATCCAGAGCCTATCCCTGAAAATGAAATGAATGTACAGCTGGAAAACACTCTAGATATGGCAGCAGTTCGTTACAAACACCTCCAGGCGCTCCTTGTAGGTAACGGCAGGAATATTTTCGCTTAACAGACAGGCATAGGTGTTGTAAATCTCTTGTAGCATCTACAGTCAGTGAAGAGAAAATTTGGGGCAGGCTGGTTTCTGAATCAGGTGCAGGGCTCTCAATGTGCTCATGGAAAGACCAGCAAGGATTGAACTGACGTAATACATGTGTAGTTTAAACATGGTACAAAACTGGTCATGGGTCTCCATTTAAAGAGATAATGAAATCATCCTGATGTTGTAGATGAGTTTAAGTTAATTATCTATAACTGCTCCATGGTATCTTGCCATGGTGTGGCTGAAGATTTCTCCAGGGAAATCTCAAGATCGCTTGAGGTATGAAAAGCAGCTGGAGTTTAGCATCAAGTCATGAGTTGATGTTCATAATTAGATATCCTCCAGACACAGAGATGAGAATAATAGAGTCTGATTAGTGGAAAGGGCCTTATTGATGCACATTATTAAACATTTGTGTGTTAATTTTAGTGGAATGCTTTAATTTCTTAGTCAATTATAAATCAATCCTTCCTAGAGTTGGGGATTCATTTCCTTTCTGTTACCAGTGTGGTCATGTGAGACTGTTCCCAAAAACATTTACATTACATTTACAGCATTTAGCAGACGGTCTTATCCAGAGCGACTAACAATTGGTACAATCTTACAATCCAAGGACCCAACAGTGGCAGATTGGCAGAGGTGAGATTTGAACCCTGGACCTTCTGGTCCAGAGTCCAGTACCTTACCCACTAGGCTACCACAGTCCCACAAGCCTTCTGTCTAAGTCAGCATAATTTGAATAAATGAATATACTAATGTTTTCTCACATCTTTCTCATCCTGAGAGCCTTTTTGTTGATTTGCAATGATCCTAGTTGGAAATTTGCATTATACAGTCCGGTGTGAGGGTTTTGGTACCTCTGGTCACAGTTTTTGTAAATGAACAGAATTTAACTCAATGTCTACAGGAAACAAAGCCAGCTATGAAAAATATGACAATTTTTTTTCATCCGTAACGATGTCAGGAAAGTTCTGTGTCCTTCCAAAACACTAGAGGATAATCTGAAAAGGTGCCAAAACTTTCTCCATTTTAATCTACAGTACTGTGCAAAAGTCTTAGGCCACCTTTAGATTTGTCGTTTTGTCAAAGCTATAATAACCATTTAAAACAGTGTTATTGGACACAAAATTAGTCACTCAATAATCCTCTTTACCACTGATCTTCGTTCAAACCTTTGTGAGCTTTAGCATATCTTAGCCTTCTTGGCATCCTGATGAAGCTGCCAGATGTAAGAGGAGGTCACAGTAAATACAATACTTAGAGAGCGACAGCGTCCTCTACCCAGTCCTGAGATGGTCTGGCGTCCTGTTCAGAGCATGTTTACACATTTACAGCATTTAGTTTTCTCCTAACAGAACAAACAGATACAAACAGATCTGTACATTCAGACCTTGTTCTTGATTGTAACCTTAGTATTGAAGCTGAAGCATGCTTAGCACTAGAGGTCCTCAGAGATCTTCTGACTTCATTGCGGACGTCTTTTCTACAAATAGTTGCGCAGATCTTCAAATAGTTACATCAACATGACATAAACTATTAAACCCACCTCTTAATGCTAAAATAATTATATTATTGTACGAATTTTGCCTGAACTGTCTGCCTTTTAAAGCGGTGCTAGCTTATAATCTGCATAACGCATAGCAGTCAGATACACAAAGTCAGAGTGAATTGTCACTTAGATTTTCCAAAGCCTTCCCTTCCCGTGTTAATAAAATCACGTTAAAGGCTAGGTTTCCCTCATATTTATTATAATACGGTCAACAAGCCATACAGTATGGTTTCGTAAGTAGACGTTTCTGCACATCTCACGTGACATGTTCTGCCGAGTTTCTGAATGAAAAGTTAACTTCTTCTGACTGAAACATTACTGTCTACACATAATCTAAAAAATACTTAGAATATTAAAGGTTTGTTCTACTTTCCATATGATCCTAGACTTTGTAAAGTCTCAGAACTTAAGGGTTATTCTTCAATTGGTTATTCTTCATTCTTCAGACTTTAAAACTTCTCTGCTCCAATTAAATGATAAAAAGTAATCAATTCATTAAAAAATTCACAATGTGTTTTTTAAAATAACTTAAAAAGACACAGAATGTTCATGTCTATACAACGTTTGCACATTTTTCAACAATATATTGTCGTTCCCGACATTACCGTCATTACCACACCAGCCTTACGATTTCGATAGCAAATTATTTGAAGGTAACACTTGTTTACGTCGTAACCATGGAAACAAAGACTGACAGGTGAGCACAAAGTCTGCTCTTCATAACATGTTTGTGGAAGTGTATCATGGCACAATCAAAGGAGACTTCAGAGTACCTCAGAAAAAGAGTTGTTGATGCTCTTCAGGCTGAAAATGGTTCCAAACCATCTCTAAAGAGTTTGGACTCCACCAATCCACAGTCAGACAGATTGTGTACAAATGGAGGAAATTCAAGACCATTGTTACCCTCCCCAGGAGTGGTCGACCAGCAAAGATCACTCCAAGAGCAAGGCGTGGAATAGTTGGCAAGGTCACAAAGGACCCGCAATTGAAGGCCTCTCTCACATTGGCTAATGTTAATTTTTATGAGTCCACTATCAGATGAACACTGAACAACAATGGTGTACATGGCAGGGTTGTAAGGAGAAAGCCACTGCTCTCCCAAAAAGAACATTGCTGCTCGTCTGCAGTTTGCTAAAGGTCACGTGGACAAGCCAGAAAGCTATTGAAAGAATGTTTCGTGGACGGATGAAACCAAAATAGAACTTTTTGGTTTAAAGAAAAGCATTATGTTTGGAGAAAAGGAAAACACTGCATTCCCGCATAAGAACCTTATCCCATCTGTGAAACATGGTGGTGGTAGTATCATGGTTTGGGCCTGTTTTGCTGCATCTGCACCAGGACGGAACAATGAATTCTGAAGTAAATAAAAGAATTCTAAAGGAAAATGTCAGGACATCTGTCCATGAACTGAATCTCAAGAGAAGGTGGGTCATGCAGCAAGACAACGACCCTAAGCACACAAGTCGTTCTACCAAAGAATGGTTAAAGAATAAAGTTCATGTTTTGGAATGGCCAAGTCAAAGTCCTGACCATAATCCAATCAAAATGTTGTGGAAGGACCTGAAGTGAGCGGTTAATGTGAGGAAACCCACCAACATCCCAGAGCTGAAGCTGTTCTGTATAGAGGAATGGGCTACAATTCCTCCAAGCCGGTGTGCAGGACTGATCAACAGTTACAGGAAACGTGTAGCTGCAGATATTGCAGCACGGAGGGGATCACAACAGATACTGAAAGCAAAGGTTCACATACTTTTGCCACTCACTAAAATGTAATATTGGATATATTGGACATATTTATGCAGAAATATAAAAAATTCTAAAGGGTTCACAAACTTTACCACTGTATTTATTTAAAGTGCATCTTATACTAGCTGTTGGCTTTAGCAAATCCATGACCTAGCATCATTTGTGTTTCTGAAAAAAAGTCGAATTGGTCATTACTGCAACACCACATTACCAACAAATAAATTAATAATTAATTATTTGTAAATTAATTGATATATAATTACACATTTAGGTTCTATATAAGCTTAAATAGCCATCATTAAGTCATCATTAAGTCTTTACTTTAAAGCATATAAATTCTCATAAAATAATTCAAACAAAATTATTACAAATTTTATTGATCACATTTTAAGATGGTAAACATTGCCTCCAGCTGAAGAATCTCACTTAAATCTTCATTAGGTGACAACCAGACCCGGCCCCAACCCTGAGGAGCTCTGAGATTCGGGAGCCTCTGATAAGGAGGAACTCAGACATACAGCTGGACTTGGCACCTGATCATTATGGGTGGCTGCCCATTCAGGTCATCATATGAGCCAGACCTTTCCTGACCATTACAGGTGTCTTTTCTTCCTAATTAGAACTGGCGTCTATACTTTGTTGGTCATTGTGGGCCTCTGTCGCTACCTGATCATTACAGGGGTTTGACCCTTCCTGGTCATTACAGTGACTGACTCTACCGGGTCTTTATGGGAAAATGGCCTTACCTAGTCTTTAATGACATCTAACTATTCCTGGTCATTACAGGCATTTGAACCTTCTTGGATGTCATTGGATGCCTAAATTAGCCAAGTCATTACCAATGACTGACCCTACTCGGTCTGTATGGGCATATAATCCTTCCTGGCCATTGTGGGCACCGGACCCTACATGGCCATTATGAGCGTCTGTTCCTTCCTGGTTATTATAGGCATCTGTCCTACCTGATCATTACAAGGGTCTGACCCTTCCTGGTTATCTTGGGCATCTGAACTTTCCTCGTCATTACAGTGACTGATACTACTGGGTCATTATGAGCAAAAGATTATACCCAGTCGTTACGGTCATCTAAACTTCTTGGATGTTATGGGTGGCTTTTCCCTCCCGGTCATTACGGCATCTGTCACTTCCTGGTCATTAGTGCCACTTGAATCTTCCTGGCTATTACAAGGTCTGAATTAACCAGGTCATTTCAGGTGGCTCACTCTACCCAGCCATTACGGGTATATAACCCTTCGTAGTCATTGTGGGCACTGAACCCTTCCTGGTTGTTGCGGGAAATGTACCCTTCATGGTCATTACAAACGTCTGTCCCTTCCTGGTCATTATGGGGCATCTGTTACTACCTGATCATTATGGGGGTCTGACCCTTCATGGTCATGTTGGGCATCTGACGCTGACTGATACTACCAGGTCATTATGGGCAAATGGCCATACCCAGTCATTACAGGCATTTAACCATTCCTGGTCATTGTGGGCACTGAACCCTTCATGGTCATTACAGGAGTCTGTCCAATCCTGGTCATTATGGGCATCTGCGCGTTACTGGTCATTATTGTCACTTGAATCTTCCTGGATATTATGGCGCCTGAATGAACCTGGACATTACAGGTGACTGATCTTAACCGGTCATTGTGGGCACTGGACCCTTATAAGTCATTATAGACAGCTGACCCTTCCTGGTCATTACAGACACCTTTCTCTTCCTGGTCATTACAGGGACCTGACCCTTCCTGGTCATGAAGGTCACTTGAATCTTCTTGGTTATTACAGTGCCTGAATTAACCTGGTCATTACAGGGGACTGACCCTACCCGGTCATTATGGGCATATAACCTTCCCTGGACTCTTCCTGGTGATTACAGGTCTCTGTCTCTTTTTGGTAAGTACGAGTTCCTATTAATCACAGCCACCTGATCTTACCTGGTCCTTACAGGCACCTTACCCTTCCTGGTCATTACAGGCACCTTACCCTTCCTGGTCATTACAGGCACCTGACCCTTCCTGGTCATTAGGGCCACTTGAATCTTCCTGGTTATTATGGTACCTGAATTAACCTGGTCATTACAGGTGACTGACTCTACCAGGTCAGTATGGGCACCTGATCAGGACAACGACAAAAACACTCACCATTCTGAAATGCAACTCAGCCCTCACCTCACCAGGGCAGAATATGAATCAATGAATCATGACTCAGTGGTAGAGGCTCACCAGCGATCCCTGAGGCGGGTCTGGGTCTGTGCGTGTCATGTAACAATATTTGAGGTAAGAGGTTAGGTTATGCTTATGATGAAGTCTTCAGTCCTGAGGTCCCTAATGCTAATGTCAGTTGGAGAAGACACTAGATGTTTATTAGCTTCCGTATACACATATCAACAAAACAATGGCAGACAGATAAGCAATGAAGGAACTGAGCTGTCCAAGTACTTTAGGATTTAAATCATTTTCAACCAATGCAATATAATTCCAAATAAAATTAGACATGCTATGTTAGATATATTAAACATTAAACATGGTTTAATTATCAAAGATTGTTAAATATCGTGTCAGTGTCCAATTAAGGACTTCACTGTGCTCAGGTTCTTGTTACTTTTCCATAGAAACTTTTATTTCAGCCATGTAAAGTTCGAGCTCCTTTATTCTCCAACACTAACGAGCTCCTCTAAACTAAAGTTGAAATTGCTCTAATGATTTCTCCAGCGAGAACCAGAGAACCGAGCAGCATGGCTTGGTTGGTGTGGTGACAGTCTGCATGGGAATTGTTCTGCCGTTGAGGTTTATTATATAACACACTTAATTCTACTTCATCTGCCTTCTGCTTCCACCAGCTGACTCCAATAAAGAAGTTTTAAGTGGAAGTGTTTCTTCTTTTATGTAATCTCAAGTCTGCTGTCTTCTTTTGGAGCAGCGTTTGGAACGTGGCTGTGCAATAATGAAAAGCAATGAGAATATCATAATCCTCAGAGGAATAACGTATTTTTGCATCTCTTCTGAAGATGAAGAACTACACTTGAAGACATTTTACAGCATGCACAATAAATACACAAAATATTGTTTTTAAATACGTACTGTATTGTCTGTTTTATTGCCTTCTGCACTAACAAAATGTACTAAATTTGGTTTGTAAATGTTGTAAAAGAATATAACATTTTGTGAGACAGATATCAGACAGATATAAACTGGATCATTTTGTAAGTTTAAAGTCTACATCGTGATTAAATAAATATAAAAAAGGTAACATAGAAGTAATAATGTCATATCTTCTACTTGAAAAACACACAAAGCAGCTGATTTGCTTCCCAAAAATTAACCAAAATAAACCAAAAGTACAGCTGCAGAAACAAAGGTCAATTTCAGTGTATTTGAAAGTGTATTTGTTTTGTGAATTTTTATGAACTTATGAAACTATTACATGCCTAAGTATGCATACTAATATACAGTGGGGCAAAAAAGTATTTAGTCAGCCACTGATTGTGCATGTTCTCCTACTTAGAAAGATGAGAGAGATCTGTAATTTGTCATAGGTAAAAAAAAAACCCAGGAAATCACATTGTAGGATTTTCAAAAAATATCATTGTAAATCATGGTGGAAAATAAGTATATGGTCACCCACAAACAAGCAAGATTTCTGGCTCTCACAGCCCTGTAACTTCTTCTTTAAGAAGCTCTTCTGTCCTCCACTCATTACCTGTATTAATGACACCTGTTTGACCTCATTATCTGTATAAAAGACACCTGTCCACAGCCTCAAACAGTCAGACTCCAAACTCAACCATGGCCAAGACCAAAGAGCTGTCGAAGGACACCAGGAAGAAAATTGTAGACCTGCACCAGGCTGGGAAGAGTGAATCTACAATAGGCAAGCAGGTTGGTGTGAATAAATCAACTGTGGGAGCAATTGTAAGAAAATGGAAGACATACAAGGCCATTGATAATCTCCCTCGATCTGGGGCTCCACGCAAGATCTCATCCTGTGTGGTCAAAATTATCATGAGAACGGTGAGCAAAAATCCCAGAACTACATGGAGGGACCTGATGAATGACCTCCAGAGAGCTGGGAACAAAGTAACAAAGGCTACCATCAGTAACACACTACGCCAAGAGGGACTCAGATCCTGCAGTGCCAGGCGTGTCCCCCTGCTTAAGCCAGTACATGTCCAGGCTCGTCTGAAGTTTGCCAGAGAGCATATGGATAATCCAGAAGAGGATTGGGAGAATATCATGTGGTCAGATGAAACCAAAAACCTTTTGGTAAAAGCTCAACTTGTCGTGTTTGGAGGAAGAAGAATGCTGAGTTGTGCAATACCTACTGTGAAGCATGGGGGTGGAAACATTATGCTTTGGGGCTGTTTTTCTGCAGAGGGGACAGGATGACTGATCCGTGTTAAGGGAAGAATGAACGGGGCCATGTATCGTGAGATTTCAAGCCAAAACCTCCTTCCATCAGTGAGAGCATTGAAGATGGAACGTGGCTGGGTCTTCCAGCATGACAATGATCCCAAACACACCACCCGGGCAACGAAGGAGTGGCTCCATAAAAAGCATTTCAAGGTCCTGGAGTGGCCTAGCCAGTTTCCAGACCTCAACCCCATAGAAAATTTGTGGAGGGAGTTGAAAGTCCATGTTGCTCCAAAACATCACTGCTCTAGAGGAGATCTGCATGGAGGAATGGGCCAAAATACCAGCTACAGTGTATGCATACTTGAAGACTTAGAGGAAACGTTTGACCTCTGTCATTATTCTGACCTCTGTCACATATTGAGTTGAACTTTTGTTATTGACCAAATACTTATTTTCCACCATAATTTACAATTAAATTCTTTAAAAATCCTACAGTGTGATTTCCTGGATTTTTTTCATTTTGTCTCTCATAGTTGGTGTACCTATTATGAAAATTACAGACCTCTCTCATCAGTCAGTGGCTGACTAAATACTTTTTTGCAACACTGTACAGTACTGTAAGTCTTAAGCATTCTATATTTTTCAATTTATATTCTGCTTATTATTTATTAAAGTTGTAGTGGTCATTGTACTTTGTAGTTCTACAATTACAGACTGTAGTCTATTTGTTTCACTAAATACCTTATTACCCCTTTATTCTGTTCTCGGGGGCACGGGAAGAGGGTCCTGGGTTCAGTCCCAGGTGGAGCAACCTGGGTCCTGAATGTCCTCGTGGGTTTACTCTGGGTACAACGGTTTCTTCCTACAGTCCAAAGACATACATTAGGTCAACTGAGTACACTAAATTGGCCCAACATGAATGTATATACACTGCCTGGCCAAAAAAAAGTCAACACCTGGTTTTAACTAAGCAAATAGTTAAAAAGTTAAAAAAAGAGCCTCCCATCGGATAATTACTGCATTGGTGATTATGTTTCGGCTGCCAACAGGTTCTTTAACTCTAACTGATGCAGTGAGTAACTTCTCATTTGTTAAACAACCATGTGGAAAAACACATCCTTTGGTTGTGGAAAAGATGTTAATTTCAAATTGTGAAAGCATGGTTCAGGGAGCATGAGACATCATTTTCGCACATGGATTGTCAACACAGAGTCAAAGACTGTTCAAACTTGGTTGATGTGATTAGAGACTTTTGTGTAAGTTTCTTGTGTCTGTGAGTAAGATATATTGCTACTTATTTGTAACAAGCTGTAAATGGCATTTGTAAGTGTATGTCCATGTAATATTTTAAGTAGTACTCCTTTGTTTGCCCCCAAATCCCTGTATATTCTCTCTCACATGTAACTATATAAACAGGTACTATATATTCACATTCACTCCTTCAGTCTCTGTTTCAGGCTAATGATCTTATCGTTTTGTCCCTAATACTGTCTATCAATGCATTCTTGGCTTCTGTCGAACAAATGTATCAGTCCTTTCGGTCACTCATCAGTCATTCGTGCTTTCAGCACTATCTCTGACGCATTTACGTATTGTTTGTTTTCCTTTGGAAATGCCCTTTAAATTACATTAGCATAAAAAGACTTATGTGACTGTGGTAATGTCTGGTCAACGTCCATTTCAGTCAATGTCCTGTTTCACAGCACGGTTACAGTCGTTAAATGGAGCATATCTGTACATTTTAATAACATAGGAAGAAATGAACAAAGGTTTGGACACCTTTTCAGATGACCCACTAGTGTTTATGTATGACCACAGAACTTGTACATTATGGTGCATTACAGTTTCTTATTTTTTGTTTGTTCCCTGCACAGGTTGTTAGATTTAACCAGGAGATCACTTACAGTCGCAAAAAGTTTTGGCACTTTTTTCACTTTGGCACTTCATTTACATGGTCTTTTTATATTAATGGATTCTTTTGCGCTTTGTTTAGATATTTCAGGTGTGTTAAGTCCTTTGGGGATCTCTGAATCATTTTATAATGATTCTGATGCTGATTGTGAATGCGTGTGCATGAATCTCCGCCCCCTTCTTGTGTTTTAACAGTTTAAAGTTGGCTTGAAGGCTCAGAGGAGCGCAGTGGTGGAACCACCTCCTGATACGCACGAGTGTAGCGCGCTGTCTGTGCTGCACTGCCGAAAATACCCAGTATCTTTAGATTCACTGCAAGATATCTACCCTTTCTGTGTTTAGTTTCCGTTCTGATCCTGGCTGCTTACTAGGAGTCTGGACAAGTCGCGATTGTGTTTACGAAGTAGTGTTACGCGGATCAGTTCTGCGGCTTTATACGACTTCTTGGAGTGGCGCGTTTGGTTAAACCTGGTCCAGTCGAGTGGAAGATCGTATGAGGGTGTTTTCCTCAGTTCGCCTTAGTTTCGTCTTAAGAAAAAGCGTCTACCAAAGTGGAGCTTGGCAGCATCGTAAGTAGACTTTCTCTCACACTCTTTGGTAGTGGTTTAACCAGTATAACGAGTACTACCAACAGCTGATGGAGTTAGGCTACTCATCAGCTGTTTGGCTCTGCGATGAGAAACTACACCTGTAACACGTGTATCACGTGTATCACACAACAGGTGTCTGAAGTGATGTGTACCTCCTTATGTTATGTTATGTTGTAACGAGTAAAACCCTTCTGTTGAAGTCTTGATCCTACTATCTTTTAGATGTCAAATATTACTGGAATTCTATTTCCCATAAAGACACACATTTGTGGAGCTTCCACAAATGTGTGGATTTCACCAAAAAGTCTCAGGACACATACAAAAAATGCCATTCTTAGTAAACAGGTAGCCTAATACAGTTTAATTCAGGGTCAAAATTCAAACCAGAATGAAAACAAGGTAAGAAATGGAGGAGTGATGCCTCCAAACCAGACTTTTGCTGATATTTATGGTGCAGGAATTGCATGTTGTATAAGTAGTGGTGTTCTACTGAACCTCGTTTGAACCCAGTCCAAACATCCCTCCGAATAAAACCAACAACACGAAGTATGTTGAATGGTGGTCAACAGTGAGAATAAAGGGGTTCCATGTTGGTCCAAGTTGGATTATCCTGGTTAGTGTTGCTCTGGTGTTGGTTTAATATGGATGAACTCATGGTCTTGCTGGTAAAGCTGGTTGACCAGCATAGTGTCAACATATATTCTGGGCTTTGCTATTTTTGGTGGGGATTTCAACATTCCATAATGAGTTGGTCTATATTGTTGCAACAGGTTAGGTTGTTACTCATAGTCTGTGACATGTTACATAGTTAGAGACTGTGGTAGCATAGCAGATTAGATATGGGACTATGGGCCAGAAGGTGCAGGGCTAAAATCCCACATCTGTTGGGTCAAATCCCACCTCAGACAAGCCACTTTTGGGTTAACCCACAATTGCTTGGATTATAAGGCTGTATCAGTTGTTAGTCACTCTTCTTGATGACTAAATGTAAATGTTTCTTTGTCGGGAGGTGCAGGGGTCTAATACCTGGGTTTGAGTCAGGTGTCACATCCCAAGGTTTCTTCCTTATAACGTTTAGGTAGTTTTTCCTTGCCATTGTTGCCCAAGGCTTGCTCAAGTTGGGCTTTGGGCTTGTGTAATAGAAGATAACAGAAAATTCTGAAGCTGTTTTGAGACAATGCTCCATTGTAAAAGAAAAAACAAAACAAACAAACAAAAAAAAACACACACACTAGAAATAAATCTGACTTTGACATGCAGTTAGCCATGTCTTAAGGACGAAGTGAATCAGCTCTAGCACCGCAACAGTGCCCACTGCCAACCCTGCAGTGAACTTGCATCACATACAGGGGACAGAAGTCTGTGCATTGTGATAACAATCGATAACTTATCGAGACAGAAAATGTCTTTGAACTGAAACATTTTCCTGTTGCTTTGTTGACTGGTACAGGTGCATTTTTTATTTGCACGTTTTAACCCCACCTTGTCTTTTGGACATTTAACATGATCTGATTTTTGCTGCATTATGCAACTTATATTATGCTTCAGTTGACTGAGCACTACTCTTATTTTATATTATATTATATTATGATGAGTTTAATGAATTGTTCATATGAGTGTGAGCTGTACAGCTCCTGAGGCTTGGTCTCCATACCATCTGCTTTTCGTCTGTAAACGCTGCATTTTGCATTTATTTAGCCTCATTTGCACACAGCGTATTGTCTCAGATGTGTTGCGTTACACCTGGTGGTCCTTTGCACACTTGGACCATGTCTTTGTTGATAAGAGCAGTGCTTTTCTTCAATTGACAGAGTTGTTCTTAATGACTCATGAACCCAATAGGCACAATAGTGGTTTGAGCGCACAGCTAAAAGTTGTTTAAATATTTGAACATTTGAAAAGAACATAAACTAATTTCTCCCATTTCTGAGTGAGACGGAGTCATTGCCAGCTCCAAGTGGCAGCAGGAGTTTGAGAAATTTCTTATACAACAGTTGTCTGTATAAGTCCAGGTCATGGTAGAGTGTAGTTGAGATGAAGCCAACTGGACTACTACTTGGTTCTTGGAGACATTTCACCTCTCATCCAAAAGGCTTCTTCAGTTATAGAAACTAGGGGGGAGTTGGAGGTATTTAACCCTAATGGCGTTTTCACCTTGGGGGAGGTCCTGAGAGTCCTTCACTCACCCTGTCAATACATGAGTCGTTAGGATCACGGGAACCAAGCAAGGCGTGTGTGAATCGTTGCCCCAACCTGCCGTCCTATGAGTCGGTAGAGTCACATGGGTCGAGGTGTGAATGGGGGTTAAACCTCCTTTTAAAAGCCCACTTCCTGCCCTAGCACAGACTCTGCCGTGTACACTGGTCACATTAATAAACTACAATAAACTACAGTGCTGCTTGATCTTTAACGATCTTTAAATAAAACAGGGTGCCCACTCCCACCTGATTGTCATCCCATTGATTGAAAACACCTGCCTCAAATTTCACCTTCAAATTAACTGACAATTCAAGAGGTTCACATACTTTTGCCACTCACTAATACGTAATATTGGATCATTTTCCTCAATAAATAAATGACCAAGTATAATATTTTTGTCTCATTTGTTTAACTGGGTTATTTTTATGTACTTTTGGGACTTGTGTGAAAATCTGATGATGTTTTAGGTCATATTTATGCAGAAATACAGAACATTCTGAGGGTTCAAAAACTTTCAAGCACCACTGTACCTTGTTGGTACCTATAGATGTATGGTTATTTTATTTTGTATAGTTTGATCTGTATTACTTTCAGTAATGTCAGGTTCAGACCCAGGATGCTGTTGGTTTGATATGGGCTTGCAAATTGCATGACTGAGCAGCTCCTAATAAGCAGCTCCTTAAGTGCTTTTTGTCATAATCCATACTCTGAATTTTTAATTTAGAGTTTTCCCTTTGCAAGCGATATGTAGTACGATACTCTCCCGTGCTGGATTAGAAACTCGGAGCGAGGCAGGGAGCGATGTGGCAGGAGCGATGAGTGCTGGGAAACGTAGTGAGGAAAAGCCGTGGTCATGACAATAATCATTTTTGTTCAGTTTCAATGCATTATTCAGTAAATTACATGAGAAATGCAATATTTTATTGTAAAATCAGCTTTGTGTTAATGAATTTGTTTAACTGTCTGACATGTTTTAAGCATGTTTAGCTATGATTTTATATATAGGGGTGGCACGGTGACTTCGGTGGCACGGTGGGTAGTACCGCCTCCTCACAGCAAGAAGGTCCTGGGTTTGATCCCAGGTGGAGTGGCCTGGGTTCTCTCTGTGTGGAGTCTGCATGTCCTCCCCGTATCCATGTGGGTTTACTCCAGGTACTCCGGCTTCCTCCCACAGCCCAAAGACATGCGTGTTAGGTTAATTGTTACACTGAATCGGCATTGACTTGAGTGTATATATAACTAGTCTTGATGTAACCTTGTGTATAGATGTCACCTGTGTGTTGCTGAAATGGCCACTGATGCTGAGAGCGATGTTAAATAAAACCAAATGAACAAACAAACTATGATATACAGTATTAAACTACTCGGTTGATGATAAATTAAACATACCATGGATTAGTTGGAATGTATCTCCTTTGTAAATCCGGAACTACTTGTAATCAGTTCAATTGAACTTTAGTTTGCTTTATTTAACCACAAACATTGTCTGAAAATGGGTTTACAAAAAGCTGAATCAAGACCCTAAAGGACCAGCCAGTGGTGACAGGGGCAAGGAAAAACATCTTGAGTGGAACCAAGCTCTAATGTGAACTCATCAACCCAACTGAATTAAGTTCTTTAGCATCCTGTTCTAGCTTAGTATGAGCATTAAGGAAATCGATCGGTACTGTGTATAGACATTCAGACATTCAGTGCAGTGTGGTGAGGATGTGCATTGGTCATCCCCCAGCCCCAGAGAGCTGGTTCAAGGCCTGACTCGTGGAATTGCTGTATCCTGTCCCAGTCCAAAAGCATGCTGTAGATCAGTTGGGATTTCTAAAGTGTCCCAGTTTGAGTGACATGTGTGTCCTGTGATGGACTGGTGCTCTGACTTGATTCACACACGGTGCCCCTTCCTGGCTTCCTGCTACCCTGAATTAGTAAGCAGGTATGAAAATCGAGTCAGATGTTTGAGTAAGAGCAGCATTTTGAGTAAGAGTCCTAAGATTCATTGAACAGTTCCAGTGCAATGTCACAGCAGCAATTTATGGAAATGGAAATGATGAAATTCTTGTTACACCTCGTCCTATAGGTTATTCTTTTTTAAGGCTTTGAGCTTTCTTTTTCAGAGTTGTTTTTCAATAAGAATCCATTCTTGATTAATTCTTATTATTCCACCACAGGATTCTGGCTCAGGCACTTTATATTGCTAGCTGTGAGTAGAGCAGTCAGTAGTGAGTAGTTAGTAGTGGTGGTAACAAGCACAGCATACAGAAGTTTCTGAACAGCTGCCCTTCCTCACCTGTTTCTGATGTATTGTTTAGCTGTTTGGTCTATTTGAAATGCGCTGAGGTTGGTTACAGACCACATCAGAGAAGGGAAAACAGGTTGTGGTCTTTCTGTCGTTTTTCATCCAAGAACTGAAACTGTGTTTCATGGTTGCAGGCTCTGTGCAGTGTATAAATAGCAGGGCAAAAGCTAAGATAAGATAAGATTGCTATTTTCTTTACTCCAGGTTGATCAGCACTAAATATCTTTGTGAAATAGCTCTGGACCTAAGGACGGTGTAAATCATGTGATGGTAGAACAGTTTGTCAAGTGTTTCACAAATTTTACGCTTCACATTTTATGGCTCTGTACCTTCTCTTAGTGTATTTGGGTCTTACAGCAGTGTAATACGCATGTCCACCATCGCAGGGACACGGATCTGAGTCTAGACAGTGTCTTCAGGCTGGGTCTGGTGTCTCATGCAGGTACCATTGGCTGTTCCTGAGGAAGAGCAGGCTAGTCAGGGGACTACCCGCAGTTCTACAAATGTGACCCTTACTCAGGCCTGTTGCTTAATCTCCAGAAATAAGCACCAGAGCCCCTGTGACCCTGACCAGGAATAAGTAGAATTAGTTAGAAAAAAACATATTTGGAATTTGAGTTGATGCTCATCAGTATGCGTAATATAGGCATGTAAAGTTACACACATTGGTCTTGTGTCTTTTTAATCATCATTCTTTGTCTAATAATTGTAAACATTTTAAGCTTGGGGGTGGCAGTAAAGACGCACCAATTGCAATTTTCTTGGATTCCAATTTCCGATTTTTTTTTTTAACACATGATTATAAATGACAGCATAGAGAAACATTTAAGTATAAATAAATAAATAAATTTTTAGTGCATTTTGTTGGTAACTGTTATTTACCAATTTTTTGTGCATATAGCTGGTAACTGGACCTGAGAGATGCGTGGTATTAATGTGGTATTAATGTGAAATTTTATATATATATATATAAAATTTCACATTAATACCATGCATCTCTCAGGTCCAGTTACCAGCTAAATGTGCTAAACCACAGATCTCATAAAGGAAGGCTTACATCTTCCCTCATGTTGATCCTCATATTAGCTTCTGTGTACATTTTATCTGTTCCTCTTATCACGTCATAAAACTTTGCATGTTACAATGTTCCTTCAAAAAGAAGCCTTAGGGAAATATTAAAATTTTGATGAAACACCAAAGACTAGAATTCAGATCTGTAAAACTTTTAGCCGTTTGTTCTAATGGTTGAAGTACAGTGGTGTGAAAAAGTGTTTGCCCCTTCCTGATTCTTTGCAGAATTGTTGTAATTCGGCCACATTGGAGGGTTTTCCAGCATGAACGGCCTTTTTAAGGTCATGCCACAGCATCTCAATAGGATTCAGGTCAGGACTTTGACTAGGCCACTACAAAGTCTTCATTTTGATTTTCTTCAGCCATTCAGAGGTGGACTTGCTGGTGTGTTTTGGATCATTGTCCTGCTGCAGAACCCAAGTTCATTTCAGCTTGAGGTTACCAACAGATGGCCAGACATTCTCCTTTAGGATTTTTCGATAGACAGCAGAATTCATAGTTCCATTTATCACAGCAAGTCTTCCAGGTCCTGAAGCAGCAAAACAGCCCCAGACCATCACACTACCACCACCATATTTTACTGTTGCTATAATGCTTTTTCTAAAATGCTGTGTTACTTTTACACCAGATGTAATGGGACACACAGCTTCCAAAGAGTTCAACTTTTGTCTTGTCAGTCCTTCTTGGGGATCATCAAAATGTGTTTAGGAAAAATTGAGCTTTAGTGTTCTTTTTGCTCAGCAGTGGTTTTTGTCTTTTGTCATGCAGGCCATTTGTGCCCAGTCTCTTTCTTATGGTGGAGTCATGAACATTGACCTTAACTGAGGCACTGTTTCATGTCTTCGCCATTTGTGGATAATGGCTCTCACTGTGGTTCACTGGAGTCCCAAAACTTTAGAAATGGCTTTATAACCCTTTATAATGTCTCATTATCCAGGCCTAGGGTTCCACTGTCAGTTACAGAGCTCTTTATAGAGAACACCGTACATAAGAAGTAGGCAGCAAGGACACTCACTAGCTATTGAGACAGACCCGATGAATATTCGGTAAAAGCAGTAGCGCACTCGAGCCAAAATGTCAACTCACACGCAACCCTCTCATAAGCCTTATAATAAATGTACTGATTATGCAACGCACTTATTTACGGCTTCTCGTGCTGCAGGTATAAGACGAGATCGCACAGCACAGCGGACTTCATGGTTGTACTTGTACTATGTGTCTTTTTTGGTTTCATTTTGGGTGTTCTGACACACAGCCCTCTCATAAACCTTATAATAAATCACATTATATGCCACACCGCAGCACCAATTGGAGCGATCACACTAGTCAAATGAACCGCCGGAGCGCAGTACGGATTGCCTAGTGTGAGTATGCCCTCAGTCTGTTTCCATCTGCTTCTCCTGGAGGCAACAGGCTGAGAAGGTCAGCCCGGACCTTTCTAACCCTGCTCACAGATTGTAGTTCTTCTTTGGGGATCCCCAGATGTTCCCAAGTCAACTCTATAATAAAATTCTTCCAGCAGGTCCAGAGTCTGCCCTGGGGTCTCTGTCCAGAAGGTCGGAACAGTTTTAGCCGTCAGCCTTTTGGAGTCAACGAGGGGCTTCCTGAGCTGTAAAAAGCAGCAAACTCCTCACACTGTCAAGGTGAGCAAACCCAGCAGTCCTGTGTAGGAACCTCACTTCTGTCACTTGTATCAAAGGGGTCTGGCTAAAAGTGTGTAAAAGGCTGCTGAAACAGAATTTTGTATGAGCTCTGTCTGCAACTTTTTTTCTTCAAGCACTGTAAAGTCTGAACTAGGTGTTTTGTTGGCTTTGCATTCCGCAATTTTACCAGCGTGAAATGAAGACCATTTAGCCTTCGCAACACTTTAGTCCTAGACTCCTATTTGAGAGGACGAGCATCATTTTTCTGTTAGACTGTAATCACAGTCTATAGGATGTTATATAAGCTACAGTGTCTGTACCCTGCAGGATAATGTGTCAAGAGTATCAAAGAAGCAACAAGAAAGGGAAGATGAGAGCAGGAACCACAATAATAAGGAACTGACGGGAGGTGAAAATTACTTTTAGCTTTCCAGATTTAAATAGAAGAAAGGGATTTTCTTCCTTTTATTAAACTGGAGAGCTTAATACTAATTGGGATCTGTCTCAAATGTATAAGTGTATGTGACGTGACAGACTGGGGGGAGGGTCGGAAAGATGGTCAGAGGACGAACAGATGTGCAAAAGCCTTTTAAAGCTCTCACTGCTCTCATTATGCGCTGAGTTTACAGTTGCACCTTCTGTAAGGGATTGGGATTTCTATTGTGAATCTGCATACAATGGGGCTGATTTGTTTTACCCCAGTAGGTAAGCCTCCAGTCCTGTATTTGTTAGCTTGATCCTGTGTGACATAAAGTGATGAACGATACGTGGCATGAATTTTCAACATGTTCAGTGGTGGTATAGACACTGTACACCAGTTCAAAGATTTTCTTGTTTAATTGGATGAGGGACAGGTTTAAGGTGTCACAAAACACTACAAACCTACTAATATGGCAGAATTTTACACAGTTTGCACCGTCCCACGCTCAGATGGTTGATTTCATCACAAGCAGTCACTTATAATTAAATTAAGCTCGCTTTTGGGAGATGTCACGCCTCAGTGATTCTTCATGGAGTGACTCAAGTGTAAGATTCACAGTGCTTTTGTTCATTTGATATATCCTGTGTTTGTGGACGGGCAAGGAGAGACTGAGTCAGTCATTTCATGCGTTTAGTGTAGAAGTGTACAAGAGGAGCGTCATTTAAACGTTAACTTGAATAATATGGAAAGCCAAAAGTCCAAACGGAGGAGAATCTCCTTTGACAGATGCTTGCTGGGAAAGGCAGCGGTGTCAGACATTAATTCAGCTTCTGCTATTCTGTTTGAATCAAAGTGTGTAATCTCTGCTTTAAAGCCCATGGCAGCCACATCAGTCAGAAGATCGACAAAAATCAAAGCAATCAGATTTCATCTAGAACTCTAATTAGTGTTAGAACTTGGGTTGCTACAGTATTTCTGCGTAGTTTAATGTCAAACTTGATTAAAGTTTGTCACAAGGTGAAGTCATTGATAAATGAAAAGGAATATGTTATTAATTTGTTCTTTTTGTAAGTAATCAGTTAAGGTGTGTTGACATTTACATTTGGTTAGTCATTGGTCAGGTGCTCTTATCCAGAGCAGGTATAATCCAAGCAATTATGGACTAAGGAACTGACCTGACCAAGTCCTCGGACTTGAACCCTGCACTTTGTGGTCCACTATCCAGCCAATCTCTATACCACCACAGTCCATTTCATAATTGGTTGTATAAGAACATATGTTTACTAGTCCTATCATGTAGATCATTCAAAATAATAATAATAGTTGTACTGTTATTTAACTTATAAGCACCCACCTTCATTTTCCCAAGGACGCAAATAATGTCTTAGGCATACTATATTTTATTTAAATTTTAGGGCTCACTGCACTTTGTAGTTCTACTATTGCATTCTGTCCATCTGTTTCTGTACATCCTTTGTTCGTCTCCTTTACTCTGTTCTCTAATGGTCAAGACCCCTACAGGACCAGCACAGATCAGGTATTATTTGGGTGGTGGATCATTCTCAGCACTGCAGTCACACTGATGTGGTGGTGTGTTAATGTGTGAGAGCTGGTATGATTGTGTCAGACACTGCTGGAGTTTAAAAACACTGTTCACTCACTGTCCACTCTATTAGAGACATACCATATTGTTCCACCTTGTAGATGTCAGACTTGTAGAAGTCAGGGACAGTAGCTCATTTGTTGTTGTGCACTTTGTATTAGTCATCCTCTGGACATTTTTGGTTGGTGGACTGTTTTCAGCCCAGCAGTGACACTGAGGTGTTTAAAACTCCAGCAACACTGCTTTATCTAATCCACTCATCCAACACAACACACTCTAACACAACATCACTGACACTCAGGGTCCCACTGTAGGTGCTGGACAGGGGTTAGCTTAGGAACTCCAGTCTGCAGCTATTTAACACCATACTCAGCTGGGGGCGCTGCTCTGTGCATTGTGACACAATCCTCTTATAACCAGAGTTAAACATTTCTGTGACTTGTACCACAGTAGCGCTTCTCTTGGTCTTCATTGCTCTGATTGTCATCGATGATCTACAGGCCTTGCTGCTTTGGAGATTCATCAACCCTGTCGTCCGGCCACAACAATTTGCCCAGTAAAAAGTCAGCCAGGTTTTAAGTGCCCCTTCTTCCCACATGCAACATGTTTGCTATGAGAACATCTCTTCACTTGCTGCCTAATGTGTCCCAACCAATGGCAAGCACAGTTACAGATGGCTAAGGCAACTGACACACTTCAAATAGTAATAACCATTTAGGAGGAAATGAGAATTAAGTGTTTGTAGCTAGAAGCAGACCTGAAGTTCTTTACCTCTCCTTAACGCAGGGAATGAAAAAAAAAATAAAAAATTCCCCATAGCATTTGCCCTCAAATCATGCCCTGATTACAAGTCGTGATACTGTTCACAAGGCTAGCATGCATATTGATTTCATTTATAAATAAAACCATCGTTTTATTTTCATTACATTTTGGTCTCGCTCGCGTTCTGTCATTCCTTAGAGATATAATTGTGGAGTTCATGCCTTATCCTGTGTCTGAGAGCAGTGCTGCGTGAGCGTGGTTAATGTATGCTGTTCTGATTTTCAGAATCGAGGTCAGGGCAGATGTGACTCCTGTTTATTTGCAGTTAATTCATATTGCTCTGTAAGAATATACGGAAATATAAAAAGTACAGAATATTAAGTGTCCTCGTGGGCTTTATTTCCAGTGCTATTTTTATCTAGCTTCTGTTCCATATTAAAAACGGGTGTAAAAAAAAAGTCAATGTCAGATTTATTTTCATAGTGCTTTTTACAATGGAGCATTGTCTCAAAGCAGCATTACAGTATACTATTAACTTCTATTATCAAAGGCCAATCCCAAATTGCGCAAGCCTAGGACAACAGGGACAAGGAAAAACTCCCTAAACGTTATAAGGAAGAACCTAGATGCCAATATACATGAGGATACTGTGTGTGTGTGTGTGTGTGTACTGTATATACACACATACAAACAGTGCTGTGCAAAAGTCTTAGGCTACCATTATATTATATATACCATTGTGGTATAATCACCACATACACTGCCTGGCCAAAAAAAAGTCACCACCTAGACTTATCTAAGCAAATAGTTAAATATTGAAAAAAAAAGAGCCTCCCATCGGATAATTACTGCATGGGTGATTATGTTTCAGCTGGCAACAAGTTATTTAACCTTAACTGATGCAGTGAGTAGCTTCTCATTTGTTAAACAACCATGTGGAAAGACACATCCTGTGGTCGTGGAAAAGATGTTCATGTGTTTCAGAAGGGTCAGATTGGGGGAAAAAGTGGTTCAGGGAGCATGAGCCATCATTATCACACATGGATTGTCCACCACAGAGTCCAGAGCTGAACCCCATTTGAGAATCTTTGGGATGTGCTGGAGAAGACTTTGCGCAGTGGAACAAATCTCCCATCATCAATACAAGATCTTGGGGGGCAAAATGAATGCAACTCTGGACAGAAATAAATGTCGTGACATTGTCACATGCCACAGCGAATGCGTGCTGTAGTCAAAGCTAAAGGCGGTCCAACCAAATATTCGAGTGTGTGACCTTTTTTTGGCCAGGCAGTGTATTTATATGTTAGTCTATGTATTAGAATGCAACCAGAAAATCCAGACATTTGCATGCTGTGTTAAAAAACGGCTCTTTGAATGGTGAAAGTATGTAGAGAATCAGATAGACTACAGTCTGCAATTTTAGAACTACAAAGTGCAGTGATCCCTAAAACTTAAATAAATAATGAGCAGAATATAAATCGAAAAATATAGAATGCTTAAGACTCTCAGCCATCCTTGGTTATCATGTGTGTTTAGGGAGGGATTTTTCTATTCGCCTCACTCCTACCTCTTGCATTTGTATGTGTAAAGTTCTCCAGGTTACTGCATAGTGAATGTTCCTTGCCTCCTCACAACACACAGTCTAAAATAAATTGCCGTATAACTGACCAATAAAAAATGTTTAGGTTTCTCACAATGACAAGGGAAGTAAAGGGTGTTTTTAGAAAAAGGCTGCCATTCAGAACACCATCAATTTGCACTACTCTACACTAATACACACTCGGCGTGGAATTTGATTTTTTGAATTGATTCTTGCATGACCAGGTCTTATTGCTGGAGCTAGTGGCTTGATTATATTTGGAATTTTGGATCGCAGGGATCCAGAAGGCAATGTACACCTGTGTGTTAGAATTAAAGCAATCTAACTAAGGGTAATATTGCGCTTTGGGTGGTGCAGCCGTGGGCGAAGACACCACAGGGACCAGGTTTAAATCACAATACTACAATCCACTGACTATGTCTGAGGGAGGATGGGCTGAACAGGGGTGTCTCCCGGCATTGCAACAGCAACCCCTACCCAGCCTGGTGAAGAACTGGCATCTCATCCATGCTTATGCTTGCACCCTCTGATGTCTTGGAATAGGTCCCGGAACCCACTAGGCGTGGGCCACTGATGACATCTGATGTTATTTCCTTATGCTTCAAAGCACCATATGGGGGGAAAAAGTCAGGGAGCAAACACTGACGGTATATAAAAACAGCACCCTGCTAGTTTTAGCGTGGAAGAAATTAGATCAATTCACCCCTCTCATGCAGAACATCCTGATGGGTCACTAAAGATGCTGAGCAGGCACTGCGATCAGGACTGCAAACAACTGTAGTATTGGAGGAACTGCTGCGATGGACACGTTCAAGGCATTACCTCAAATCGGCTTGGTGCTTTTTGATTATAAGGAGCATTTTATATTTATATTCCCTTTTTATCTGCTGTAAGGATACAGTGTGCTGACAATTCAGTCTGACTCATGATACTGACTCACGGTTTGATTCTCTCATGATTATCGATCTTACATTCAGTATGACATTCCTTATTTATTTCTGAAGTGTAAACAACGCAAAATGATGCAGTCCAACAAAAAACTTTAGTCTCTTTTAAAAGAAGGAAAAGAAATGACTAGAAACAGAGTTTCACATACCTTAAATAACCGAGTGAAACTTTTCTTTTTCTATTTCAGAACATTAACAATTCAATGTGTTACAAAAGTAATGTGTTAAACACTGCAGTATCTTGGCTATTTATCCATTACCAGTACACTATCCCACTCCCATATATCATTTCTAATTACTAGATGCACCAATCGATCGGCCAATGACCGGATCAGCCACTTGTGGGTTTGTTTGAGATCAGACGCATGTTGATGATGAGATTTCAGGTTGAGTTCTACTTAGTCCGTTAAATAGTCTGGACTATAGCGCAGTCAGGGAGTAGAGACACTAATGAGGGAGTAGAGTTTCGGACACAGTCATGTCTTGACATGGAAGCTTTCCAGAGCGCTGTTTGCAATACTGCACGTGTGAAACTAAGCCGTGGTGGAACATCTCCGAAAACATTCAGAACACCTTAAGACTTTTAAAACCGTATTGCTGCGCTGAATGTACAGAATTTGACAAACCTAACAAAGGTAAAGAGGTGAAAGCTAAAGTTATCAGCTCCAGTATCTTTCTTTAGCAATTAAGAACTTTCCATTAAAAGAAAAGTTAAACAGAAATGTTTCTGTATGCTGTCATTTATAATTCTTAGGCAGAAAGAAAATCCCAATCGCCCAGTTATATGTTCAAAAATGGCCAAGGAATCGTCCAAGGAAAGCAGTGTCCTTCAGCATCAAGCAGTGTCCTCAAGCATAAGTGTGACCAAACATACCCATATCATTCTTGGAAATACTGCTGACAGGAAACTGTGTGTGTGGTGTGTGTGTGTGTGTATGTTTGTGTGTGTGCATGCTTGCACTTATGAGGGTGGTTGTTAATGATTAAACAGCCTGCATGGTGTCTGTTTAGGACTATGGTACAATTCTGTGGAAGGGCTGTCTGGAATGTCATCCATGTGTGTTTCATGATACTTTCTTCTACTGAGACAAAAACTATATTCTCTTATCATCTTTATAGCTTCAGTCTATATCAGTTTATCGTCCCATGCACACCCCTAGTCTCCCCTTACAAATGATTTTGTAATGTAAAAGACGCAACCAGTGCATGAACCAACCTTAAATGTGATCTGTTTCCTCAAATTGTAAGGAATTGCTGTACTTTAGTTGCTGAATAAAAAAAGGCAAAATGATGACAAAATTTGGCATGGGTGTACTGTGGGTCCACCCCTCGTCTGGCCACCAGGAATGCCAGACCAGGTCTCAGGAGCCCTGAGACTCAGGAACCAATCCCTTGCAAAACTGGGGGTAGTCTGGTGAGACATACTAACATCAGAAACTGGATGGCAAACTACCGGAACTTCTGAAGGCCTCAGCTGTGCTACATCTGGACTTGCATGGTGCCAGGGTACAGAGAGAGCTGGGCTGAAGGCTTCGGGAACCTTAGGTGGACTTGGCCCACCCTAAAAACAGTAACACAGCTCCATAAGTTCAAAAATGTATTTAGTCACATTTATTTCAGTAACTCGTTTAACAAAACAGCATCGTCTCACAATGACAGCAGCTCTCTAAGTGTGTAGAGAAAGAAACCTTGGGATGACTAATAGAGAATATAGGTAGTCTCCAATTTATGATGGGGATATTTTCCAACAAATACATCGCAAGTTAATATTTATCGTAAACTCAGGAATTTAATAAACTGTTTCATATACCATTACATGCTCTACCTTAAACGTGGTTATATTTAAAGTTTATATTTAACTTACAGTTGGGCAAAATCATTAACATAAACATATTTTATAATAAGTATCTTATGTCATTTATTGAGTAATGTATTAAATTATTGTGCGACCACGGCTTTTTTTCACTACATTTCCCAGTGTTTGTCACTTCCCCATGTGACTCCCTACATCACGCACTACTGACTTTCCCATTTAGCTTAGACTATCATGCTGTGTATCATTTGCCCGGGGAACAAAATCGAAATTCCAGTATGGTTTCTGCTGTGTTTTTTATGCGTGTTATTGGATTCCCATTGTAAAGTTGAAATATCTCAACTCCGACCATAACAAAATGGGGAGTACATCTGTGCCAAGGGTAGCATGAGACTCTGGAAGCACTCGGTATCACAGCATAGCTACAAAAGGAAGAAGCAGAAGGTAACACAGCCAAGAGGGATCACATGAAACATCAGCAACTCATCTCCCCAGCAACCAACAAACACCAGCGATCGCACGAGAGAGGCAAGGAGACAGCAACCCTACATTTCAGATCACACAAAACTCTTTCACAATGAACCCCCAGGAGTGGGACTGGGTCTGATTTTATTTCCTTACCAGCAGCTGGAAAAAGTAGAGATGCAAACATTGATGGAGAATAAAATCTGCACCCTGCTAGTTTTAGTTGGGATTTCAGATCATTTCACCTCTTGCATGTGTAAAATCAGGTTTGCTATGTGTGAAAATTGGGAATACAATCTGTTAGTGCTTTGGTTAGAACTCATAGACTCCATATGTTTCTAGTAGCACGTAAGTCTTTGTATTCTTGCTATTGGTTTTTCCCCCTGACTCTTTGTTGCAGTTGGACTGGTTTAGGGATTGTGAAGGTCATTTCAAAACTTTGAGCAATGCAGATAATTCCAACCTTCTGTTACTTCCATGGTCTACTTTCAATTTAGACGTAGTTCAGGATTGATTTAGAGGTGAACTATATCAGTGAGATATCTAACCTTTTGTCAGCTTCAGTTTCTTTATTGGCATTAGGGCTTTGGCTCCTGGAATGTCTTCATGTGTAGTAGAATCCAATCTTATCTCTGTCTGCACTAGAGCTGCACCGATTCCAACTTTCTTGGCTGATTCCAATTTCTGATATTTATTTTATTTTTTAATTTTTTAAACAAATGATCAACCAATTCTGATTTTGGGTGATTCCGATTTTGTTTCTGCCTAAGAATTAGACAGCATACAGTACCATTTTTGTTGAACTTTTCTTTTATTGGAAACTTCTTCATTGCTAAAGAAAGACAGACAGGGCTGCTGGCTTACACCTGGTGCCACGCTCTTACTAGCTTTTGCTTTACCCCTTTAAGCATGATGATCTGTTGTGTATACATCTATTTTTAAGAAATGGCAAAAAATGTAAAAAAGGCACCTTTCGTCATACACTTGCCTCACTACGTCTGGACCAATCACTGCAAACTTGCATCACTCAGGGTTCCTATGCACTGAGAAATGACCTTAGCATGAAATAGGTCTTAAAAATGTCTCTATACACCACAGTCGTCATCAGTTCCTGTGCCGCGAACATGCGACATTAGGGGACAGTTCTACAAACTATGAAAACGTTCCTCCAGGACAGAAGCGGCTCATGACTCCCAAATCAGCCAAAAGTCCTGTAGGTCCTTGGCATTGATGTGAGAGCTTTGAAATCAAATATTCAGCTGTTTTTATAATTATCTACTACTGGTGGGAGTCAAACATCTAACTGTTTAGTGAAGAACATGGCTATTGGGTATAAGCACAACACCCTGAAATGTCTGGAAAACATTGGGCAACTTGACCAGAGGTGAACAAACTATTGTACAAGACTGTATTAAAAAAATCTTGCTTTTCCATGTGTTTGCCAGTTGCAGATGTTTGTGCGTTTTGTTTTGTGTGTGCGGCAAATATTAGTGTGTGACCTTTTTTTGGCCAGGCAGTGCATGTTATCATTGCAAGTACATTTCAGTAGCATTGCTGTTGGGAGCGTTATTGTAATCTAACACACTCATACGCATGCATACACACACGCACACACACTAGTTTCACACCTCAGAGGAAACCTTCCATGCTTAGACAAGGCGTCACTCTTCCTGTGTCGGGGTTTCCGTGTGGTCGTTTATAGGAAGGGAGCTTCTCCGCACTGCTCTGACAGGAAAAGGGAGCAGACATGGCTGATTATTTTTAGTCAGTGTTGGAAATGGTGGGTGGATTTTGAGAGGTGTTGATGAGCTGTGTGTGTGTGTGTGTGTGTGTGTGGGGCTTGACTGTTGTTGTGTGGATGAGCCATTAGGTGATTGTTATACTGCTGCAGAATAATAGCAGCAGTTATAATTAGGCCAAAGTCTTCTAAAAATTGTAATAAATGCAGTTCTTAACATTTGACACTCCCTCTTTTCATTTTTACTTTACCAAATATTTTATAGTTTTCTTCCCCCAAGTTTTAACCCTACATATGCTGGTCAGGTTTGCTGATCTCTGGATCTCTTATGCACAGATCGCAGGCAGACGTGGGGTCAGACTTGATTGGGATGACAGTCCATTAGGGATCGGTGCTGGAGTGCTGGGGCTTCATCCTATTCTTAGCAGACTGGAGTTGCACCCAGTGTGGGCTTCTGCTGCTGTAGCTTATCTGCTTCAAGGTTTGGCATGTTGTGCAATCAGAGATGCTCTTCTGTATACTTCAACAAGTGTTTGAGTTCCTGTCGCCTTTCTACCAGTTCGAACCAGTCTCTGGCATGAACAAGGCATTTTCACCCAGAGAATCACCCTGACTGGATATTTTCTCTCTTTCGGACCATTCTCTGTCAATCCTCCATGTTCAAAGTCACCGAAATGACATTTCTTCCTCATTCTGATGCTTGGTTTTGAATGTCTAAATGCACCGAGTTGCTCTCATGGGATTGGCTGATTAGATGTTTGCGTTAACGAGCAGCTGAACAAGTGTACCTAATGAAGTGAGTGGTGTGAGCGTGTCTTTTCGGAAAATCCTTTATTTATAATAAGCAATTGTGGATTAAATGCTCACAGTATTGATCTTGTACTAGATTATTCAATCCGATTACTAGTGTGCTCTATGAACATTGAATTTGCTTAAACATGAATTGCTAAGTATCTTAAAATTCTTGTTTTATTTCTTTCCAGATGAGCTAGTTAGCAGTAATTACATGAGCTGATGAGCTGTGCTCTAATTAACTATGCAGGCCGAGATTAGCAAATGGTTGGTTTCAGACTCCTTGCATACGATATTCCAGCGAGGTCTTAAATATGGTAATTACACATCCGTCCCTCATTATACTTGTTTTTCCGGTGGATGAGACGAGGCTTGTGCAGTTCTGGTCGTGATTTATTTTTTTGCAGGTGATTGCAAATGGGTTTTATTGTCCAACCTCGTCTATTGTGGTTTTCCTCCAGAAATCGTGATGAGGTTTTGAAGCCTTGCATAATCATGTTGGGCTAACAGTCCTGATCTTGCCACCTGCTGCATCTGGGGAGATCTGAGGAATATTCAGTGTAAAGAGTGGATAAAATATTGTGTGGGAAAAGACAATTTCCCCACAGACGGAGACGGAGGATTTTTAGGTAGTCTGGAACCTATCCTGGAATTCAGAGTGCATTGAAGCATGTAACCTGGACTGAACAACATTAGCCTGGGTTTGATTAGAGTCAGTATAGCAGTAATAGGGATCATCAAACTGTATCACTAGTAATACTGACTACCAAAATGTTGCTGTTTATGAGGATAGGTGGGTGTAGGGATTTTTTTTTTTATTGTACTCAGCCAAGCTAAATCTTATGTAATATGTTGTATTTTGGTATGTGGTGCAAGTGGTGATTAAGTAAGAGAGTTGAAGTGCGTTTTAAAAAATATATATACTCACTATAACTGATATTTTGTATCTTGAATCGAGATTTAGGTTGAAATCCATCTATGAGTCACATAACCTCTGCTCGGACAACATCCGTACGCATAGACATCCATGGTCTGATAAGGTTATTATACTTATTATTAAGGTCATTAACCTACTTAACCTGTATATTACCTTGTCAAAACCCTTAGCTCAGTGGTTCTCAAACTGTGTTATGTGAAGGAGCACGAGGTGTTGCTAATTAATTTTGTGAATGAATAGAACATTTTGCGTTTAAAAAATATCACGTGGGCTACACACACCCATAGTTCATTACTTCTACATCATGCTAATTGCGTCCCAAAATTTGAAAACTGAAGTGACATTATGCGTAAGTCTTTTGCATTTTTTTAACACAATAGTTGTTTAAATCGACTACTATGTCATGGCTGAAGGTAGCACTGAGCCCAAACTGGTAAATCAAACATACCTGTTGAATGCATTGATGATCGAGTTAATTCATTGCCCACCATTGCATCAGCCGATGCTGATTTAGACCGAGGCAGCACTGCTAGTGTTAGCAAGCTCAGAAAAAGCACTATGAGAATGGTATGACGCAAGTTTAAGTTTTGGATTCACCTGTAGTGGGACAGATGAAGAACCAAAACCACAGTGGGTTGTGTGTTGTGAAATTCTCAGCAACGAGAGCATCTAAGAAGATGTGTGAGCACTAAACATGCACAGTTGATGGATAAACCTGTAGAATCGGCATGTGCGGTGCATGTTTCTGTGATGAGACTGGTACTTGGAGGTTTTGGTTTGGTAATGGATGGTACTTGGTCTAAAGAGTTTCAGTGCATTTGCTTCTCACAGCCTCCCTGCTCTCTTCTGAAATACCTGCTTGCAAAATAAATAAAATGAAATATGCTGCACTGTCACATAAAGGACAGTTTATCCCATAAATGTGTTTCTGAGATAGAAAAGAAAGAAAATCAATATGTGCTGATCGATTTTGATATTAAATAAGTCAATATATGGGACACACTGCAGTATCTGGGTTGTTTAGTCAACTGTATCCAATATACAATTGCAAAGTAACATGGTGTTCGTACAATGTCCAGATGCTGTAACGTGCAGTTTCCCAGAATGTATCGTGAACCTTGCATAATTGTACTTCATTATCGGAGTTCAGACTCCAGTTCCAGTTGGAATTGTATCCAGTCAAAGCCTGTTGTCTGAATATATTTTGTTATGGATATCAAACACATTAATTACGGAAATATCCAGTTTTCCCAGTGGGGAAATCCTTACCTAGTACCAGAATATTCAAATTCCTTCTACTTCCACGTTTGTCATTCTGATTGTCATTCTGTTTTTTTTTTTGTGGTTGCCTGTTATTTTTGGATTGGGCGGAGTTTCCCTTTCTGATGAGTTGAAAGCATGTTCTCTTGTCTCACAGATCTCTTCTAATGTCTAGCGCTTCTTCTAGTATAGAATTCAAAACCATTTATTTATTATTATGAAACAGTTCGTTTGCGAGTTAGTGAGACACTCTTTTACACCAAAACAGATGTGTTGCCAAGTACCGACAAGCTTTATTCACATAAACATGTAACCTATACAGTATGAATAATGTAATAACCCTAAATTATGTTGTTTAATTCTTAATGAGTTTTATGTTTAGTTTTAGTCCTCTTTCCCTTTCATCTTCATTTATTTGCACTTTGTATTGCAGACTAGCATGACTTTGTAGGGTTATGTAAACCATACTGTGGTAAGACTGGGTAGGGAATTGTTACTGTTGCATAGCAACAACTCATTTGTTGTGGACCTGCTTTTGGGCGGAAGGTATTGACAGTATTAAAGCATATTCATTATGAAATTCAGTGCCCCTTTGATGTGTTTTGTTTCTTTATTCTGTTGTTAAACTGTTGTATGAAAGCTATAGAACACTCGAGGTCATGTTATCGCGAATAACATCACTTGCAGCCAAATCACAGCCGGGATGTTATTTGCGATAACACAACCCGTCTCTTGTTCTGTTGCTTAATTAACCATTTAATAAAATTATGCTATGAAGGCATTCAGAACGCCATCTACTTCTGTTATTTTCTTGTTGAATCAGTGATTCATTGTAGCAAGATAGAGGTTGGGGTTTAAAATATGAATTTCTTTATAACAGTAATTTGTGAAATCGGAGTTTGAATAGTCAAACCCTGCTATATTTACTTTCTGTTTGGATTTTTGTATGCTGTTATATGATATTACTGAGCCAAACAGTGGCTTTGTGTACATGCAGCCTAATCAGTTAATGATTCTGATTGATCCATTAAATATGTGAAAAAGAAGAATATCAGCCAGGTAAACGTCTGCATCCATATTACATTTCGAATCTGTGTATGTTCTGTGCATGTGCGGTTGCATTCCGACGCATGCTTAACTAGTTCAACATGGTGCGTACAAAAAATAATTCTCTGGAGCAAACAGACTATATTCACGATAATATGTCTAAGCAGATTATGGCATGTGCACTCCCTGTGTGTTAAACTGCCTCGATTTGTCGCATATTAAAACACACCCATAACGTACCTGTCCTTGTTACAGACTGACAGGTCTCACTTGCTTCTTGTTTACTTCTATGAGATTGTTGCATTTAATCTGAATATAAAGAGGACAGTCAGAATCTGCAATCAAAATGAAAAATCAGCATTTTTGATGTGGTCCGATAATGATTCAATGAGCGGCTGCTGAACTGGGGGTATATAACATGTTAGATAGTTATTCGAGCCTCGTCCTATCTGACTTCGCCTGTGCGGGTCCCGTCCGTGCAGCGCTGGGAGGTCAATGAAGAAACCACCACCAAGCTATAGCAGCAGCGGGTTTATTCAAAGAGCTCGATACACATAAAATGCATGGTTCTTTTAAACATTCCAAAAGGAGGGAAAAAGAAGGTGGGAGGGCCCCCTGCAAAAGAGTACTTTGTTCATACCAGAGCCTAAAAAGCAAGAGAGTAGCTATCAGCGAGGTCAAGCGGGGGGGGAGCATCATGTGCTGGCAGTTATGTTATTTCAACATTTAGTACCCCATAGGATAAAAGAGGGCATGCGATTTGGCAAAGAACATTCTGTACAAATAACAAGTTCAACAACATTGTCCATGATTTTTCCACTAATCAGCAAGGCTTACAAGCGGGCAGACTATAAGACTATACGAAGGATAAATTATTCTTACAATCCCCTCTTTGATACTCGCGATAGCGGGTATCATCTGACTAAATGGCAGTAGCCTGCTGGGAATAAGGAGTATATGGGGACACAAGCGTTACCATAGCGTACATGCGGTCCATCAAACACAGGGAACACACAAGGCACCAATTAAACAAAATCAAAATCAATACACCATATGGGGCAGCCTAAGACGAGAGGATCCAGCCGACAGCCATACTGGCACTGGCTGTGTGATCCGTTGTCAGACGATCTTGTGGTTCAAAATGATAGGGACCCCTCTTCGTACCGGCGGCAATTGCCGGTCACTTTTTATTCTTTCAGCTCCTTTGTGACTCACCGACAGGCTCCCTCGATTACTGGCGGGACTTGTGTGTTCCCAAACGCCAGAGGTAGGCTCCTGCAAGGACTTGTCAGCTGTTTGTCAGTGGTTACTGAAAAGATAAAGAAATCATTACTTCATGGGCACTGGATTTGATGCAATGACAGTAGAGGGGGCCTTCTTGATCCTTGTCGCATGGATCCACTGTGGAAAAAGATCAGTCAGCACGGCGGTCCTAGTCACAGCAATTACTTCTGCAGGACCACTGTATAAAGGATCAGATAAAGTCAGACTTTCTCGGTCCAATCTTTGATCAATTACTTTTGTCTCCCACCTCAATTATCGTGGGTATGCCCAATAGGGATGATGGGTTTCTTTTGATTTACCCTCATCCAATAATCGTTCAGTTTTGGATCAGTCCTGCAGAGTAACGTACTCACTGAGGTGGACTTCTAGGTCGGTCCTTGCACCCACACGCCCTGCATTCCCTTTCGCCAAGGTACCGGAAAGGGTCGTCCAATTACTTACCTCATAAGGGGACAAATGGTCCAAAGCCATCAAGGAGGAACATTCTCATGTCAGCTAAAACAAGGGTAAGGCGGTGAAGCCAATTTTTGTTCCCATGTCTTGCATGGGTTTTCCGTAATTTGCTTTCAGGGTACGATTGGTCCTTTTCCACCATGCGGATGACTGGGGTGGTAAGGAATGTGGAATTTCCAATTGATTTTTAGCTCAGCGCATAATAGTTGGTGTGACTTTTTGAAGTGAAGGGGGGGGTACCTTTATCGGAATCCAGTCCCACGGGTATCCTGTATCGTGGATAATTTCTGGGTCAGTTTTGCCACCACTTGTCTTGGCGTTCTTCCTTAGCACAGGGAACACGCTTCTACCCACTTCGAAAATTTGTCAACCAGTATTAAAAGATACTTGTATGGGCCCAATTTTGGCACATGCGTTTTTATTTAAAATCGATTTGCCACTCCTGAAAAGGAGTGTCCTGGAGTAGGGATGTGTTGATGTAACGGCTTTGAAACATTGTTTTGGGCACAGGTGAGACAACCTATCGAGGATAGCGTGTGTATCTTTGTGCAGATTTTGAATGCAAAAAAGACATCCATGAGGTCACTCCGCTACCCCTCTTCGTCCGCGATGAGTGGGGCCATCATGAAATTCGCGGACGAGAAAGGGAGTACATGAACGCGGAGGGGAGACAGATTCGGTCTTTTGGCGTCAACCTTGACGCCATTCACGACGCTGTAGCCGTGGGATTGCCAGAACTCATATCGGAGGGCGAGGCGGAAAAGCCTGTAAACAAGGCAAATCGACATCTGGTAAGACAGCACTTACCATGTGACTGCGACGAGACCAAACCACAAACAGGTGTTCAGGAAAGGGGACGGGCTACCAGACCCAGAGAGCAGCAGCCTGCTTAGGCCATGCGGGTCAGGCAAGGGAATTACCACGGGCCTCGTCCGTGGTTGTCATGAGAATGAGCCTTAGTTTTGACAATGGCTAAAGATCTAGGCAGAGAACAGGAAGCAAATCAGGTCCTGTAACAAGGGTTTTGATGCGAAATGGGCTTACCATCAGCACTTACGAAGCCTCGAGACTCCCAAATGCGACCCATGTCATGGGCTACACCAAAAGGCGTAGCGAGAGTCAGTGTAAATAAGTCACGTCATGGTCCTGTGAGAGCACACACGCACGGGTTAATGCATACAGTTCAGCAGCCTGTGCGGAAGAGAAGGAAAGGCAAGGGAGAAAGCCTCTATAACAACATCAGGTAAACGAAAAACAGAATAAACCACACAGGAAAAATACCATCTGCATGCTTTGAGCAGAAACCATCACAAAGAGAACATCTCCTGTTGGGAGAAGAAGAGAAGACAGATCAGCTCTGATGCTAGTTTCGTGCACAATGGAAGACATACAGTCATGATCAGTGTCATCAGTAATTGGTTCACAGTCATCCTGCGCGTTTATAAGGCGCTGCAGGGCATGCGCATGCGTGTCATGTGAAGACGTCGATTTTATAGTCAAGTTTTCGGTGGCCAGTAATATGGCCTCCTAACCTGATCGGCGCTGAGTGGACAGGTGTTGTGTACTTAAATGACGTAAAATGTGCGTTACCTGGTGCGAAGTGTGAAGTATCAAAGGGTGTGACAGGACAATTTTCTGAGCATCCATCACCATCAACGCACAGGCAGCGACAGCACGCAGACATGAGGGCAAACCTTGTGCCACGGTGTCTAGGGTTTTAGAGAGATACGCACATGGGCGTAGACCACCTCCGTTCTGCTGCGCCAGGACAGCGGCCGCAGAGCCTTGTTGCTGTGTGACCCACAAGTGAAAAGGCAGGTCATAGTTGGGCAGGCCTAGTGCTGGAGCAACACACAGAGCCCGCTTCAGTTCAGAAAAGGCATTGTTCATGTCATGAGTCCAGACCAGAGGTTCTGTCAGAGGATCATTGTGGCGAATGGCGGAGCGCAGGCATTTGTCATAGTATGAGCAGTCAGGTATCCATTGCCTACAATAGTTTATCAGTCCCAGGAAAGCCATCAACGCATGCTTTGTCGCAGGGCGTTCAGTGTTGACAATGACTTTTATTCGGTCTTGTGTCAGACGGCGACAACCTTGGGAGAGTTCGTGTCCCAGATACTGAACGGAGGAAAGGCATCATTGGAGCTTGGAACGAGATACCTTGAAACCCTTTTCAGCCAGTCTTTGCAACAGAGTGATAGTGGCTTCTCTGCAGGTGGGCTCATCAACAGCAGAGACATGAAGGTCGTCAGCGTACTGCAACACAACAGAGCTAGGGGGAATGGTTAGGTCCTGTAACGCATCTCGGACAGCAGCGGCAAACACTGCAGGTGAATCAATGTACCCCTGAGGGAGTCTTGTCCATGTGTACTGTTGGCCCCTGTGCATGAAGGCGAACAGAGGCTGTGTCTGCTTTCCAACAGGAATGCTGAAAAAAGCAGAACATAAGTCAATCACAGAGAAACAACAATGATCGTGAGGAATCGAAGTGATTATAGAAGGCACATCTGGCACTATTGGAGCAACTGGAATAACAATTGAGTTAATTTTTCTGAGATCTTGTGTGAAGCGCCATGAGCCATCGGGCTTGGGAACAGGATTAACTGGTGTGTTGTATGGACTTGTGCACGGAACCACCACGCCTTGCTGTAGAAGGGAAGAGAGAACACAGTCAATACCGGCAGCTTTAGTGGGTGTCAAGGGGTATTGTCGAATGTAATACAGGATCTGTGTGTTTAATAGTGGCCCTCATAGGGGGCGCAGGAAACAAACCCCACATAATCCCTATGATCAGCCCCACAGTAGTAAAAGTTGGGTAACTGTTGTAGAAAAAACAGAAGAGTGTTAGAAACGGACAACACAACACTTCCTCAATATCTCTTCGAGAGAGATGACCAGAGAGAGAGGCGTATAAGGGAGGGGTGACATACATTAGGCACACACACAGTTCAATCGTGAACCACTGAAAGTCAGAGATAATTTAGGCTACTCATAAGATCCCTTCCCAGTAAAGAAAAAGGGGCAAAATCGGGCATGTACACAAAAAGAATGGCATCAGGGGTCAAAGAAGGATCATCAGGGCAAGTTACAGGGCAGGGGGGCGTTAAAATAAGAGTCAAAAGGGGAACCCCGTCAATTCCCACAGAGCTAACCGACCATGAAGAAAGAGCACCCCCCGTAAGATTGTCCCAAAGAGGACATGGTAGCACCAGTGTCCAACAGGAACGGATATTCAGTTTCTCCCACAGACAAACATGATAATCGGTAGGTCTCTGTTAGCTGGGGAAGTGAACGAAGAGGTTTCACCAGCTGGCAGCTGCGAGAAGAAAGTTTAATCAGGGGCGTCCACGAAAAGGGAGCCGCATGGACACACACCGACCAGGTGATCGCTACGCCGATACCTTCCTCGCTTTGGGACGGTAGGGGGCGTCCAGGGTATCGCCATTATGCAGTAATGATATCCTTCAGCCGTGGAAGGATTCGGTGGTGATATTTTTGTATCCGTGGTGGCGTGGGGACACGTTTCCAGACGCGGCCACATTAGTGATGTGGCCTCAGAATCAGGAGTCCTCCTCGGAATCTGACGGTGACCCCTGAGGGCTTTTGGTTTCCTCTGCACGGGGGTTTTTGTTTTGTGGCCGACTCTGGGCCACTATGCAGCTTCGGCCTCTGATTTATTCTCAATGATTTAGTTGTTTTGGTAATCTGCATAGTCAGCTAGTAAAGGTGCCTGTGGTTGTGCCGTTGGCGACGGGAGGGGTCGTTGCGGGCGGCGCGCAGATGAGGCAAATTTTTAGGCCATAGTCTGTGCCTCAGCGGGCTTAACTGGACTGATGCAAGGGAACCTGGTTTTTGGGAATTCCCTTCAAAACATTTTTCTTGGGCGTATAAAGGTTATGATAACTATCCCAGGTTTTTCATTCATACCATTGACGATATCCCTCGCACTATAGTCATAATACCATTCAGGGTCACGTTGAAAAGGTCACCAGTTCTGCGTTGTTGCGTTCGCCGTGAGCATGAACGACTTTGTCCGCACTCCACCGTGTTGCCCTTTGTGCTCGCTAGCCCCTGTCTTCAACTCACATGCACAGAGGGTGCCCATTGTCATCTCAACCAACCTGTTGTTCAGCCGGTGATTGTACAAACCCCCACAGGTCCAGTATCCATTGTCATCCTCAAAATGTTATCATTCTATGCGCTGACTGTAAGTACCATGGATCAAAGGTGCCCTCCCTAGGGTAAGGGCAAAATTGTGGACTGCCCTCAGTCCATCCAGCCAAATTCTCCAGCCATGGGCTGACATAAAAACCCAATCCACAATGAAACATCCAATCTCGGGGACTTTCCCCGGAATCAGGTTTAGGGTAAGAACCACCCATACTTACACCTCAGTATATTATACACAATCAATCAACACAATCAATCAATACGGAAGGACCGGCACAGGTATTGATACATCTTGTCTAGTGTCTAAACTAGCAATGAGTATCAGGTATATAATCCCCGAAGGATCTGCAAATCATCGAGTGATACCGCCAGCCAGGTAGTCAAACAAATCATGTCTTACCTGACCAGAAGTATCACGTCGGGTGTCACCAAGAAACTGTTAGATAGTTATTCGAGCCTCGTCCTATCTGACTTCGTCTGTGCGGGTCCCGTCCGTGCAGCGCTGGGAGGTCAGTGAAGAAACCACAACCAAGCTTTAGCAGCAGCGGGTTTATTCAAAGAGCTCGATACACATAAAATGCATGGTTCTTTTAAACATTCCAAAGGAGGGAAAAAGAAGGGGAGGCCCCCTGCAAAAGAGTATTTGTTCATACCAGAGCCTAAAAAGCAAGAGAGTAGCTATCAGCGGAGGTCAAGCGGGGGGAGCATCATGTGCTGGCAGTTATGTTATTTCAACATTTAGTACATAGGATAAAGAGGGCATGCGATTTGGCAAAGAACATTCTGTACAAATAACAAGTTCAACATTGTCCATGATTTTTCCACTAATCAGCAAAGGCTTACAAGCGGGCAGACTATAAGACTATACGAAGGATAATTATTCTTACATAACATTTTCTTGATCTTAAGATCACTTCACGATACCACATCCATGTGTCCTGTATAGCCATGTGCTCCCCAACTTCATTAACTATTAAATGAGTGTCTTTTTGGCCAAGGCTCAGTCTTGTCTTGGCATAGGGAGTGTGTTCAAAATACAGAATACAGGGGTGCCAGTAATTGACATCTGCTGTGTTTGTTTTCATACCAGAGCTACTGGAATAAATTGTACCTTGTGAGATCAGCTTGGTGCTGACCATGGGCCATGGTCTTTTTATAAAAAGAAGTACAAGATGCGCCACAGTATATGCACAGTACCTGCTGCCCACTGATAAGCATGGCACAAGATCTGTGATATGGTGGATTTGTTTTCCCTCCAACGGCTCTGGGACTCCATGAAGAAAGAGGACATTTTGTATCTGGCTGCCTGTGGCAAGAAACTATGCCTGATTGGATTTTCCAGCAGGACAGTGACCCAAAACGTGTCCAAATCCACAAAGATGGCTCAGTGAGTACAAAATCTAGCTTGTGAAATACACAAGAGGGAATCTGGGAGTCTGAAAGATCTAGGGAAACTTTTTATATCAAGAACTGTCTCAGCTTTGTTTTATTTTATTTTAATTTATTTTTCCCACTGTTTCTCATCATGTATTATAGAAAAATTTAAAGTGATATTACATTGGCAAAGAGTTGAAAATCATGTAAGATAAAGCCAAGACTTTTTTGTAACTTCTTCTCAATCTTTACCAAGGTTTTGGACAATTTCCACATAATTAGACTGTTATATATAAGTCATTATACCCTTGCTAGAACATCAAATCTAATGGTGGCCTAAGACTTTTGCGCAGTATCGTATATTTGTATGTACAGTATGCAAAAGTCAGTAATTCTGGCCTTGATCTGTGCAGCTGTTGAACTGTGGGAAGACTGACGAACTTCAAGAATCTCCTGTGTTATCATGTACATGTGTGCTGTTTTTTGCACCATGTGTCGCTGTGTAGATCTGAGGACTGCTCCGGTTACTCGCTCCATTGTGAATTGGGAACTGGCCTGGCTGGGTGAATACCTGAAGGCATGCATTAGTGATGAGATTTTTGGCTGAGTCGTAGCTTTATTCTTGATCTCTCTCCCTCTCAGGCCAGATGGTGCAGAGGAGATTGGTAAGGCGAAATGAGAGCCGGGAGAGAAGCAGCCATTGTTTGATGTGAACATATGGCTGGCAGCATTTACTTTTGGTGTTGATGGATGCCTGCTACACAGCACATGTTCAGTCAGTTCACCAGCGTAGAATAGTAATAAATATTTTCCTGTCCTATAATAGACAGTAGGGCTGTCAAAATAAATCTGGGTGAGTCACTGAGTGCGTTTACATGCGCTTAATAATCCGATGACTGCAAAATCAGATTAATCAGATCAGTAATCCGACCCAGGAGTTTACATGCACTTGAGTACTCAGATAAAGGACAACTTCCAGGTTTACGTGACCCAGGCAATAATCGGATTTCTACTTTGCAACCAACCAATTTTCTCACAGAAAAATGAGATGTAAACTTAAGTTTTTAATATTAAATAATTAAATTCTTCATCTTCTTGACTATATAGTGCATTACAGAGTCATCACAAAGTGTTCTGGTGGGACTGTGGTGGCCTAGCGGTTAAGGTACCGGACTGTGGACCAGAATGTCCAGGGTTCAAATCTCACCTCTACCAAGCTTCCACTGTTGGGTCCTTGAGCAAGACACACCCTTAACACACAATTGCTTGGATTGTAAGGGTGTATTGATTGTAAGCCGCTCTGGATAAGGGCGTCTGCTAAATGACATAAATGTAAATGTTCGATTTAGTGGGTGTGTGACATTTAATTCCAGGGTTGCCTGATCCCTCGAGAGAATCCCCCACATGGCCTATATAAATACGCCCAATAGAAGTAAAATCTCTAAGAATAAGTGGACCCGGCAAACATGTTTTTTGACACTAGCCGCTCTGCACACGTTCGCAGACTGCTATAACTAGTAACTGGTATACATGCCATCCGTACTCTGACTACTGGGGTAAAGTCCATCTCTCTTTATCGGATTACTTAATCTGATTTCTAGATCGTATGTATGCTGTCTACATCATCACTTGAATAATCAAGTGATGACTGCAGAAATAGGACTATGATTGGATTATTACACACATGTAAGTGCACTCAGTCAGTAGAATGCACATTAGAATGTCGAAAATCACCTTTCAAATGTTGAGTCATGTGTAATCTGTACCAGGATGATTGCATAATCAATTACCAACAAGTCAACTGCTCCTATTGTTTAATGGTTTGGACTGTAAAAACATAGCAGAAGAGGAGAATCATTTGGGAAAAGTCCTGACAAGACCAAGACACTTACATTGCTTTGTGAGGAAGACAATGTTTATCATCCAGCTACATCCAGTTAGAGAGTCCACACAGAATCTATTCATAGCGGCAAGTTTTTCCGCGAGTGCGATTTTGATTCTGGTTTTAAACGGCAAAGAGCAGTGTGCTCAGACACCTTTGTGTGACTCTGTAAGGTGTCAAACTTGCTGGAGAAATGCATGCAAAGGTGACTGGTGTGTGAAAAGAACTTTTAATAACTGCAGCGCTGCGCCACCGAGTCTCATCGATGAAGGTCACACGTGGTGGGTTAAGAGTGAGAGGCTGAGCTGGAGAAACAGTGGAGCTGACAGCTTGGGTTTCTCTCGCCTGGTCTAACAGCCTGTGTGTGGGAAGGAAGTTCACTGCCACGAAGAAGAAGCCAGCGGGCATGGAAAGTGGTTATTAAATACCAAGTGCGAGAGGAATTCAGACATGACCAAATCCCATGAATAAGAGATTCTTTTCCATTATTGCCCTTTTAGTTTCGTTTATTCTGCAGATGACTAGTATTTAAGTTGATGTCAGTAAAAAATAGTGGTGGGAATTGGAATACGATACTCATCACAATACTTATTGCGATTTCCACCTAGTTCAATGGAAATATAAAGTCAGCTGAAATACAAGTTATGGTGTACGATCTAAGTCGTCTTAATACATCACATCACACTGATAATTCAGCAGACAAATCGAGTCAAAACACTGTACTGCCTCATCTACAGGAGCAGAGATTGTAGTTTACACACCTTTTAAAATGTGTGTTTTCTTACTTAAAAAAATCTGTTTTTTGAGTAGTATGTTTCGTAAATAAATATTGCAATATGTTGCTGTATCGATTGTTTTTCTTTTTTTCCTTTCTTTTTTTTAGCACAGCTCTAGTATAAAATGGCTCTTAAAGAAGGTCATTATTGAGATAGAAAGCTATCTAGTTGGGATCATGCTTCTTTGACTAGTTGAATATGATCTGCTGTGATTATCTGATAGAGTTGGGTATCAAAACCCATCTCTGATTCGGAACCGGTTCCAAAGATCCAAGAACAGGGTACCCATTTAAAAAAATATTCCTATTAATGCATTTTGTGCTTCAAATACACAGCCACGATTCCAGAGCATTAGTGGAAGACGGACTTTATGTGACAGGTGGTGTACATATGCTGAGGTTGATGTCAGTCTGTTTTCTAACCCTACACTCTGTTTCGCTGTATGTTTGTGTGTTTTGTAATATCATACCATATTAGAGAGGAGGGTGTAAGATTTATTCATTTGTTTCAAGCAGTGTTTCCCGAGCAGGCGATCTCTTCCCACACTCCCGCATCATTCTCTCACACTGAGTGGCTTGTAGGAGTAGAAGGTCTATCTGCGATCTTTTGTGCCAGTGTGTAATGCCATTGTAAGATTTATTGCCTGTATTTTTAGAGATGGAAAAGCTGGAAAGGCAAAGCAGGAAAGGTTCACACCATGTAACACTTGAGATGTGTTAATTCGAGTGTTATCTAAGAAATATAGTATTAACAACACTGTACAGTTTACAAAGTATGTAAATGACCATTAAACATGTAGTCCAATGTTTAATAATAATGGTTTATCTTTATTAGATAAACAGATTGTCTGTTGTATTTTCACTGATATAGTCAACGGTGACTAAACACTCACATTTTCACGAAGACCAAAGTTTACACTTACACACATTGAATAAAAACACCCTGAATTTGTTGTTCTTTTTTATTATCATGTTTGTTGTTTTATCTGCATTGACTGAGGTTAAGTCTGCTTTTCATTCATATTCCGAGTCGTGAGGAGCCCAGGCCCAATTGACAGCACAGGGTACAAAGTGGGGCTCCCAATCCACTCACCTGCACGTACCAGGACACTTTAGAGACATGAACAATCAAACAGGTCTTTGCTATGTGGGAGGAAAGTGGAGTACCCAAAGTACTGAAATAATTGGCACTGGCTAATTTCTTCATTATATCAGCTGATCTATCCACTATTCAAAAATAGTGTCGAAAATGCAGCGAAACTTTGTTTTCCTGCATTACAACTTGCAGCTCATAAACTGGGACTTTAGTCAGCCACTTAGAAAGATGAGAGAGGTCTGTAATTTTCATCATAGGTACACTTCAACTACGAGAGACAAAATGAGAAAAAAAATCCAGGAAATCACATTGTAGGAATTTTAAAGAATTTAATTGTAAATTGTGGTGGAAAAATAAGTATTTGGTCAATAACTAAGTTCAACTCAATACTTTGTAACATAATCTTACAAAGTATTGAGTTGAACTTTTGTTATTGACCAAATACTTATTTTTCCACCGTAATTTACAATTAAATTCTTTAAAAGTCCTACAATGTGATTTACTGAATTTTTTTCTCATTTTGTAGCTGAAGTGTACCTATTATGAAAATTACAGACCTCAAAGTAGGAGAACTTGCACAATCAGTGGCTGACTAAATACTTTTTTGCCCCACTGTATCAGCCATCAGTCACTCTGCTCTCTAAATATTGCCATTGGCATTGGCCATTAAAAAAAACAAAAAAACACTCGACCACTAATGGTGTTGCATCGTGGTGACTGACATCATATATCATACTTCCATACTCATTTCAAACTCCTTCTAGCTTCTTTTTTTGCAGGGGACTACAGATTATTATTGTAAACATTTTTATACAATGTATTTTGAATTGTTATTTTTCAGAAATAAACAAAACAATGCTTTTCACTCAGTTATTTAATATATGGTGAAGCTACAGTAGAACATTTTATTTACAATTTCAAACATCTGTTTAGTTTAATTGCAGGGGACTAACTTGTTTTTGTCTGAAATGTAAAATGTGCCTTGTTTTGCATTGTTTATACTTCAGAAATGAAAAAATCCTAAGAACTTCAAATTGCAAGCTTAGTATCGCGAGTCGAATCATCAGCACAGTGTATCGTTACACCTCTGCATACAGATGGTATTTATTCATTACTGTTATGTATTCATTACTTTTATGACATATTTATAACGAGAATAAAAATAAAGCTTTAAAATGCTAATACAGCCAACAAGTGCTGTTCTGCTGTATATTTGACTAATATGCTGATTATATAAAACATATGGTTGTTTTTTGGAACAGTTGGAGGATCTGGGGTATTTAAGAAGTGCTGGGGTTATTCTCATGAGAATGGTCTGGCATCCATATAACATCTGGTTCCTTACTGTTGATGGACAGGGTGAAAATCTGTGCAGTTAGATTTGGCGATGATGCTCCTACAAACTGCATTTATTTCATACGTGTACCTGCTAGTGTAACTAATACACTGATGTGTGTGGGGGATGTGGGGGTGATGGCTGGATATCCTCTTAGGATGATTAGAGGTATTGTGAACGCTCCTCAATGACTCCCTTCCTTCCCTGGAGGACACAAGCCAAGTCAGGAAGAGGAATTTTTTGTTACCTTTAAACCAAAGGATAGTTGGAATGGACTTTTTTTTTTTCTCCATATCCTGTTGTTCTTTTGCTCTGCTGTTCCTTCATGGATATGGACAGGATTGATTTTAGTTCACAAAAAGCAAATACATATTGATTTGAATTAGGATTTAGATGGTAAGGCTGAGAACAGATGCCTTTTTGTCTCATTAACCTTGTATGAATGATTTAAAACTGAATGTCTTCGATGTCAGAGTGCATAGTTTATGGGAAAGCAGGTGCTGTTTTATGCACAGTGAGCTGTGAGAGTCGTGGTTTGGCCACTATTCCCGAGTTACCCAACGGGGCTATTATCGTCATCAGACTTAAGAGTTTTTGACAGGGAGGAGCTGAGCTCAGTGCAATTAACTTCATCCCTGTGGACTCATGCCTTCCTCTGATCAATACTCACTATTTCTCCTTCTGATTATGCCAGGCGGAGGATCAGCAGGCTTTGGAGGGGCTTTTGCGTAATCTCTGATGGGCTTTAAGGCAGTAGTCTTTTGTCTATTGTTTTTCACACTGTCTGGTCTGCTGAACTAAATTATTCGTCTTTGTGAACGTTTGCTAATGGGGGTGATGGTAACTGGTGGACATGCCCTGGTACGTCAGGGACACGGACACATTGTGAGAATGCAGATAAAGCCCAAACTTTCTCACCAGGGAGGGATTAATGTCACCGATTTAAGCGTTGAGTTGATCTTCTGTGGTATAAGCTTTCATGAATCACTGCTTGGGTTGTGCGCTTGAATGTGGATCCATTTGGAAGTGCCATATGTTCTGCACTAATTACTTATATAATGTGGTCTGATCTTCATTGAAGTCATAATTATAGACAAACACTCTGTACCTAAGCTAAAATCTAATGAGCTTTTCGTGCATTTACAGAACACGATAATGAATCATTGGCAGTGGGCGCTGACAATGTATCTGGCCTAGCTTTACTTTTAAAGATGCAAACACTCAGGAGGAAGATGAAATTTTACTCACCAAGGAAGGATTACTGTCATGATTTGGCCTTTGTGTGTGTGTGTGTGTGTGTGTGTGTGTGTGAGAACTGATCTTCTGTGTTTGGTCTGTGTATGGCAGCTGGTGGGCTTTCTCTCACCATGATGAAACAGTGCATGTCAGATCTTGGCATGTTACTTTGTGATCCAGAAGGATACAGCATCTGCTTTTGGACCTGATGGGATCAGCTTGTGTGTGTGCTCATGCATTACTATCTTTATGAGGACTGATTTTTGTATTAACAATAGCAATACAGTCCAGCCCTTTCATACGAATGTACAGTGATGAGCCAAAAGTCTGAGGACACTAGTGAAAATAATTTGGCTGACTGTGAACAATCCATACTACAGGGGGTTAAAGACACACCGCAAAGCTTCGAGTACTCGAAGACCAATGAAGGTCAATGAGTATAGAAAAAAACTGTATCAAGTCAAATGAGAATACAGCGGTACCTCGGTTCTCGACCACCTCGGAACTTGTAGAATTCGGTTCTTGACGCAGGTAGACTGGAAAAATTTGTCTTGTCGTTTGCTTGGTACTTGGCGCACTTGCTTCAACTTGTATGAGTCAAGCTACGCAACTCGTTTCAGTCCGAATCTTGATTCATGATTCATGATTCAGTACACAGTGATTCAGTCATTCAGATTCACTATAGCTCTCCCAGAGCAGATCTCCACTGTGTTCGCCAAATTTCTTACTTTTACATCTACAACACAGTATTCTTAGTGCAAATAAGTCGCCATGGGTCCTAAAATGGATAGTAATGACAGTCAATTGAAAGGAAAGGAATCCTCTTGGCTTTCGGCACCCTGAGTTCATCAATAGAGTAAGTGTTACATGAGATTTTCAACACTTTATTATAAAATAAGCTTTGTGTTAATGATTTTGGCCAACTGTAGCTTAATGTAGGTGTTAATGTGTAATCGGCTCTGCTATGATACAGTATAAATTATATTAAACTCATCAGTTCATGATACATTTAACTTATGATGGATTTGACGAAACATATACCGATCATAAATCAGGGAGCAGCTGTACGATACAACTCCATTAATGCATATAATGCCTTATACAGTGTGGATTTTTGGGGGGTCTGGAACAGATTAATGCAATTTACATTATTCCTTATGGGAAAAATTTTCGGTTCTTGTCAAGCCATCTGGAAGAAATTAATGACAAGATACCAGGACGAGGTACCACTGTATTATTATTATTATATTGTTGGCTTTTTACCATTCGAAAAAAATTTTAAACATGTGTTTTTACATGTGACTACTGAAGCATTAAGACGTGGATGCTCATCGGCATAATGACACAAATCTCTAATTTAGTGCTGTTGATGTTATCCCTAAAATGTGGTGTCCTGCATGGATCACAACTAGAGCACAAAGTGTAGCGTTGTAGGGGGTCACAGTGAACTGAAGGGTAACAAAAGGCGCTTTCATACTGGAGGACTTTTTTCGTAGTTCTTAGAACGCCATGTAGATGGACTTCATTAACTCTTACTTCAATTATTTTCTCATTGCATAGGAACCGTGAATGACATAAGTGGACAAGTGGAGTAAATATATTTGTACACCGGTAGCCATATAAACAACAGGTCTTCGCGCTGAAAATGAAAAATATAAAATAAAATACACAGACAAATGGACCGTCAGTCCAGGCTGTAGTGAGCCTATATGTGACGGAGGAGGTACAACACGATATTCAGTGGCAAAAAATACTTCAGCATCACAGGGTTCCTGCTGGTGGTGCAAATGCAAATCATACAAGTCCCTGGAACAAATGGAGTTCTTTGGGGGGAGCTCCTCAGGGGTGGGTTCCTCCCAAATTAGTCCCGAGAACAGTTTGGTCGCCTATTAATAAATGCAAAAATCTCTAGAACTTGCTCCGTCTCTGCTGATGGATTTGCTGTAATGACCTTGAATCAGAGAAATAAAGCAGCTTGCTTACAGGCATACATTACCATCATTTATTAACTATTCTTTAATTGTGGTTATTCATCAGGCTGTGGGACGTCCCGTCGGTCTGCAGGTCTTTAATCAGCTTGTCCTTTCAGCCATCATGGAGTCTTGTTAAGTCCTAAATACTGATGTAACATTGATATCAGCTGCTCACTGGTGGGCTGTTAGGGGTGTAATTTGTCATGTGCAACATCTGAACGTCTGCTTAAAATTAAATTGTTTTCAATGAATTTAAAGTGGATACAGAAGAAAAGTTTTCTGCATATGGAAATTAAGAACAACTTGTTTTGTAATATTTTTTTATATACAGTGGGGCAAAAAAGTATTTAGTCAGCCACTGATTTTGCAAGTTCTCCTACTTAGAAAGATGAGAGAGGTCTGAGATTGTCATCATAGGTACACTTCATCTATGAGAGACAAAATGAGGGGGAAAAAATCCAGGAAATCACATTGTAGGATTTTTAAAGCATACACAGATGTTGTAACTGAGAGCCTTTTTATAGGGCAGTGGTGGAAGCATTTTTACATCCTCTTGTGGTAAGCCCCAGTGTCTAATCAGACCATACCTGTAATCGTTTACATATCAGCCTGAGACAGAACTGCATGCCGAGTTTAGCAGTCATCCAACATTTCTGTCATTTTTTTTATCAATAAGTCTATCAATAAGTCAGTAAGTGTGTGTGTGTGTGTGTGTGTGTGTGTGTGTGTGTGTGTCTGTATATATAATATAATTTGGATTTTGTGGATCAGAACTGTAAGTATGAGCATTGGTTTCATATGCTTTCACTTGCTTTCACTGGACAGGTTATTTCTCGGCGACAACCTGATGCAATGCCTTGACACCCCGAATAGAATATTATTTCTGTAAGAAATCTGTTTATGATGGGCAAAGGCTTTCTGAAGCTTGAAATGCATGCAAATATTTACAAATAACCTGACTTCAGTCATCAGCAATGCTGACACAATTGAATTTAAGTTAACTGAATTTGTTTGCGCGCATGGGGGGGTGTGGTTGCTGTTTTGTTGTTATTTGTAATGCTGTCCTTTAACTGCAGCAGCTGTCAACAATCTTTATCATAAAGCCTGAGGCATACGATTAAGTTTTCCTCAACTTTGTTTTACTTAAACTTTTTCCTTCCTCCTCCGTGTATATGTGCCCACGCACAGTGAAGAGGAGGTTTAGAAAAGATTTGCTGAAGAGCTATAAATCTACAATTAGACGCAGCCTCTGTGCCAACAAACTATTTAGTTTAAAAGACATGTCAGAGAAAGTCTCAGATTCAGATTCATTCTACTTTCTCCTGGTGAAAGTCACAGTGCCAGAGTCATGGTCATAGTCTGCAGTTACCCTGAATTTGAGTGCATGCAGGGGTACCATTGCACCAGTCCATTAATGCACCACCCAACCTCCATGTTGTAAGCCATACCCAGAATTTGAACCCGGGCCATCAGCTACCACTGGTGTACTTTGGATACTACTGGAACTTTGACTGGAACTGGGTTATACTGTCTGAAAAATGGTATTTAGATGGATTTTGAGTAAAAATTCTAAAGAAAGCAACCTAATACTGAACTACTGTAAAGTATGTTGGAGGATCCGTGATAGCGTGTCTGGTCTTCCCTCTAAAAACCTTGAAGGCAAACAATGTTGGGGTGCATAGCATTAGGACTCCAGCTACCAGGAGAAATGTGGATGTCCGTGGCTACAGGTGGTCACGGTTGGGCCTTTCGGCAGGATGGCGTTCCCAAACCACAATTACAGATCCACATAAAAAGGGTTCAGGGAGCACATATGTCATTGATTAAACAGTTACATTTTTTATTGACTTATCCTTGAAAAATGAACCTACTAGCAGGAGGATGATATACAAAATTAGCTTTGTTGTTACATGATAAAATGTGTAGTTTGTAAGAGTTCATTATGTGTTTTTTTATTATCCAGTATAAGATGATCTAGTGTTACAGTTATAATGAGGAAGTCATAGAGGAACTGGCAAAATAAAGCAGAACTAAATAAAAGAACACCGGGGATAATAGAACTTGCATTTGTATGTAAATAGTTCCAATATCAACTGATAAACATTCATTCATTCATTCATTCATTCCTTTTCTTATCCGCTTGAGCCTGGTCAGGGTTGGGGAAAGCCAGTGCCTAGCTGGTGGCACAGGGCAGGAGCAGGGCACCAATCCATTGTAGAGTTCATACACTCACAAACTAAGGGCACTTTGGAAACACAAATTAACCTAACACACGTGTCTTTGGAATGTGGGATGAACTGGAGTACCCAGGATGAACATGGGGAGAACATGCAAACTATACACCAGTGTTTCTCAATCCTGGTCCTGGCGCCCCACTGCTCTGCATGTTTTAGTGATTTTAAAAGTGGGTGTGTTTTAACAGGAGAAGCAATAAATTGTGCAGAGCGTTGGGGCACCAAGACCTGGAGTGAGAAACACTGCTATACACAAAGGCAACAGTGGCTGACTGTCAATGGCAGGACATGTAATGAGCTCCGTGACAACGCCGAAATTGTGACAACAAAGAGACAGCGGTATGTAGTGAAGGTGACACCTGTGTCTGGATGGTGGAGAATGAAACTGTAGGAGCCGCTTGTGCTTGTCGGTGGATCAAACGATCCTCTCTACTGGTGGTCTGTCTGGGCCTAGATGGCGGACAACTCAAAGAAACAACCATTGTGCTTTTCTCAGTCCAATGTTGCACCCCCTCTCAAATTCTGTCAACTGGGCAAAATGTCTGAGTGCATCGTAGAGGCATGTCTAACACTCAGCGATCTCTCACTAATAGGTACACTATCCAAAAGTAGCCTCTGAGAGACGTTTTATGGGTAGTGGGTGAAGCACTTATGCCCTCTCGTGGTAAGACCCAGTGTCTAATCAGACCACACCTGTAATAATTTACATATCTGCCTGAGACAGATACATGTCTCCATGTCAAGTTTTTCAGCAATTCTATCTGGGTGCATTATTATTTGTCAATGAGTATACATTGCAAAGTTTGTGGAGTTGCTGTTGGTAACTCCAACAGTTTAGTCCATCAATTCAGTAGAAAACTTGTGTTGCAGTACCAAGAGTGTATGAGCTTATGGTTGTCAGATTAAATGCCATCAACCAGTAGGTTAAGTGAAACAGTGAAGCTAAAGACCCAGACAGTGCTTGGAGGCATTATCTTGAGGCACTGCATATGACAAGAAAAGTAAGTGCTTGAGCCACATTATGAACGCAGTGACAATCTAGAGAGAGAGAGAGAGAGAGAGACAGACAGTTCTGGATCAGAACAATGGTTAAAACTCGGATTCGAGGTATGTCTTCCCGGGGTGAAAATACTTCAGCCAAAAAAGGTCTATGATACCATGATATACGGTGTAACTGACATAATCTTTACACCAACCGTGATGCACACTTTTGGTCATGTGGACAAGCCAGAAAGCTATTGGAAGAATGTTTTGTGGACGGATGAGACCAAAATAGAACTTTTTGCTTTAAAAGAAAAAGCATTATGTTTGGAGAAAGGAAAACACTGCATTCCAGCATAAGAACCTTATCCCATCTGTGAAACATGGTGGTGGTAGTATCATGGTTTGGGCCTGTTTTGCTGCATCTGGCCAGGACGGCTTGCCATCATTGATGGAGCAATGAGTTCTGAATGATATCAGAGAATTCTAAAAGAAAATGTCAGGACATCTGTCCATGAACTGAATCTCAAGAGAAGGTGGGTCATGCAGCAAGACAACGACCCTAAGCACATAAGCCATTCTACCAAAGAATGGTTAAAGAAGAATAAAGTTCATGTTTTTGAATGGCCAAGTCAAAGTCCTGACCTTAATCCAATGGAAATGCTGTGGAAGGACCTGAAGCGAGCAGTTAATGTGAGGAAACCCACCAACATCCCAGAGCTGAAGCTGTTCTGTACGGAGGAATGGGCTAAAATTCTTCCAAGCCGGTGTGCAGGACTGATCAACAGTTACAGGAAACGTTTAGTTGCAGTTATTGCTGCAGAGGGGGTTCACATACTTTTGGCACTCACTAATATGTAATATTGGATCACTTTCCTCAAGAAATAATTGACCAAGTATAATATTTTTGTCTCATTTGTTTAACTGGGTTCTTTTCATCTACTTTTAGGACTTGTGTGAAAATCTGATGATGTTTTAGGTCACATTTATGCAAAAATATAGACAATTCTAAAGGGTTCACAAACTTTCAAGCACCACTCTATAATTTTACCACAGTGTTAATGGAAGCCCTCCTGTCATTAAGCCATGCGTACAAAGATAATCAGCTTTCAAGGGTTATTTTGTACATTACTGTTTTTGTTATAATTACCATTTAAAGGCCAGGCAGATAGATTGAGCATTTCAGTGGGACAAAGACTTGAAGAATACCTAGTGACTTGATATCTACTGATTAAGAGAACAATATGCATGTTGTTTAATATATTCTGCCAAAGAGTCTTTAAGGTCCGAACATATACTTTCCATCACAATATTTGTTTTACCATTGAAACTTTAGTGAATTAATTACATTTTGTACTCATTATATTTAATTAGTTTGTGTGATAATATATCTTTTACTGTCTCTAAGTACCCTGAAGATCTGAAGTCAGGTCTGAAACCCCAAAACTGTATTCGAGTGCTGGATAATGACTTGAGAGCAGCATAATTGCATGATGGGAGAAAAAGAAATTTGTTCTGCTCCTTAATGGACTCATTAGGACTTTTTTGCTCCTTGCTCTTTTTTATACCCATTATATTCTGTATTGTGCTTTAGTTTTTCTCCAGCTTTTTTCAACTTGGGGATGGCGATATTAATTAAAAATACCTTTATTTAGTGTGATACTGAGAATTATTAAAACATTTATTAGTGAAGCTTTGGTATGCTGTGTAATATTGGTGCCATGGAGACCATTTTCGTTCCAAAAGTTTCACATGATATATAATCCACAAGCAAAATATTTAAAAAATTGTGACAAATCTCAAATGCAAAAAAAGAGAGCAGAAGCAAACTCACATTCCAGAAGCAACACACCATTTGAGCAAAATCAGACAAAATAAGAAAATTAAAGTAAAAACTGCCAAAATACATATTAAAAAGAGGATCTGATAACACAAGCTCATGTATTTAAAAAATATATATTTGATTTAGTGTTTGTCATATGTATTTGCAACATAGATTTTCCAATTAGATTTTTAATATTTTGCTTGTGGATTGTTTTATTTTGTGTAATACTTTGGAACAACATAAACTCCATACATGTGCATTGGAAATTCATCAGGAAGGGTGAATTGAATGAAAAATAAATAGCATTAAATAGATAACAAGCTCTTTGGACTTTTTTTTCTGATGTTTGGACAGAGTGTACGGCGTGAGAAGATAAGAAGAATCAAGAGAAGCGAAGCAGGACTCAAGGACATCGCTGTGAAGAGACGACAGAAGTAGAGAAGACCAGAGAGACATTAATTGAGACACCATGGGGAAACAGAACAGCAAGCTGAGGCCGGAGGTCCTAAACGACCTGCGCGAGAACACCGAGTTCAGCGAGCATGAGCTGCAGGAGTGGTACAAAGGCTTCCTGAAGGACTGTCCCACCGGTCACCTGACAGTGGAGGAGTTCAAAAAGATCTACGCCAACTTCTTCCCTTACGGAGATGCCTCCAAGTTCGCAGAGCACGTCTTCAGAACGTTTGACACCAACGGCGACGGAACCATCGACTTCAGGGAGTTCATCATCGCGCTGAGCGTGACGTCACGAGGGAAGCTGGAGCAGAAGCTTAAGTGGGCCTTTAGCATGTACGACCTGGACGGTAATGGCTACATCAGCCGAGCAGAGATGCTGGAGATCGTACAGGTAAGCCCCGATCATCTCTTCTTTTAAAGTCAGATGTCTTTCTGAGATAAGATGCTTCTGTTCAGGGCCACTTACAACTACGTAGTTGTACGGTGGAGATGGGATTTGAACTCCCAACCTTTTGAATAGTAATCCAGAGCCTCAACAACTAGCTATTATAACTTAAGTTATTTTTGCTGTTTGTATTCTTGATTCAGTGTTGTCTCACCTTTCACTCACTCACTCACTCACTCACATACCATACCCACTTAATTTTAAGGGGCCCACACACAGCCTAGATGTTTACATACAGTAGTGTGAAAAAGTGTGTGCCCCCTTTCTGATTTTCTATTTTTTTGCATGTTTGTCACACCTAAGTGTTTCGGAACATCAAGCCAATTTAAATATTAGTCAAGGAAAACGCAAGTAAACACAAAATGCAGCTTTTAAATGAAGGTGTTTATTATTAAAGGAGAAAAAAATCCAAACCTACATGGATGGGCCACCCTAAGCAGCAACCAAGCATTTGTGATAACTTGCAATGAGTCTTTTACAGCGTTGTGGAGGAATTTTGGCCACTCATCTTTGCAGAATTGTTGTAATTCAGTCACACTGGAGGGTTTTCAAGCATGAACGGCCTTTTTAAGGTCATGCCACAGCATCTCAATAGGATTCAGGTCAGGACTTTGACTAGGCCACTCCAAAGTCTTCATTTTGTTTTTCTTCAGCCATTCAGACTGGACTGAAATTCGTTTCAGCTTGAGGTCACGAGCAGATGGTCGGACATTCTCCTTCAGGATTTTTTGGTAGACAGCAGAATTCATAGTTCCATTTATCACAGCAAGTCTTCCAGGTCCTGAAGCAGCAAAATAGCCCCAGACCATCACACTACCACCACCATATTTTACTGTTGCTATAATGTTCTTTTTCTGAAATGCTGTGTTACTTTTACACCAGATGTAATGGGACACACACCTTCCAAAGAGTTCAGCTTTTGTCTCGTCAGGCCACAGAATGTTTTCCCAAAAGTTGTGGGGATCATCAAGATGTGTTCTGGAGAAAAAATAAGACGAGCTTTAATGTTGTTTTTGCTCAGCAGTGGTTCTCTTTCTTATGGTGAAGGTTTCTTATGAACACTGACCTTGACTGAGGCAACTCAGACCTGAAGTTCTTTGAATGTTGTTGTGGGGTCTTTTGTGACCTCTTGGATGAGTCGTTGCTGTGCTCTTGGGATAATTTTGGTCAGCCGGCCATTCCTGGGAAGGTTCACCACTGTGCCATGTCTTCACTAATTGTGGATAATGGTTCTCACTGTGGTTCGCTGGAGTCCCAAAGCTTTAGAAATGGCTTTATAACCCTTTCCAGACTGATAAATTTCAATTACTTTCTTTCTCGGTTGTTCTGAATTTCATTGGATCTCGGCATGATGTGTAGCTTTTAAGGATCTTTTGGTGTCCTTCACTTTGTCAGGCAGGTCCTATTTAAGTGATGTCCTGATTGAGAACAGGTGTGGCCATAATCAGGCCTGGGTGTGGCTAGAGACAGTGATCTCAGGTGTGATAAACCATAGTTAAGTTATGTTTTAACAAGGGGGGGGGGGGGCAATCACTTTTTCACACAGGGCCATGTAGGTTTGGATTTTTGCTCTCACTTAATAATAAACACCTTCATTTTAAAACTGCATTTTGTGTTTACTTGTGTTGTCTTTGACTGATATTTAAATTGGTTTGATTTTCCGAAACACTTAAGTGTGACAAACATGCAAAAAAAAAAGGAAATCAGAAAGGGGGCAAACACTTTTTCACACCACTGTATAAGGACATTGCGGCCCTTTTTGAGTCTTGGTCCTCCCAAGGGTTCTTCTTATAACACTTGGGGAGTTTTTCCTTTCCACTGTTGCTCTAGGCTTGCTCACTTAAAGGTGTGGGCATTGATAGTAGTAAAGCTGCTTAGAAACAATGTTCTGGTGTAAAAAGTGCTAGATAAATCACACACACACACACACACACACACACACACACACACACACACACACACACACACACACATACACACGTCTTGCTATCCTTGTGAGGTCTTTAAATTGACATGAATGACAATGAAGGGCTGCTGTAGCTAATTAATGCTGCACCGACACCAGTCCCTGTCCTGTGACAGTACAGTACTGTGAAAAAAAAATCTTAGCCATTCTATATTTTTCAGTTTATATTCTGCTTATTCTTTACGTTTTAGTGGTCGCTGCACTTTGTAGTTCTACAATTACAGACTGTAGTCCGTCTGTTTCTCTACATACTTTGCTAGTCTCCTTTACTCTGGCCTGGACCCCAACAGGACCGGTACAGACCAACAATGGATGGACTACAGTCTGTAATTGTAAAACTACAAAGTGCAGTGACCACCAAAACTTATGTAAATAATAAGCAGAATATAAACTAAAAAATATAGACTGCCTAAGACTTTAAGACTCTAAGACTTTTGCACAGTACTGTATATGCGGGGCATGTTGCTTTGCAGTTTTATTCGCTGAATTTAGAATATTGAGATTTGGCCAATGGAAACGTTTCCAGAAGATCCATTAGTGTTTTTGAAAGCTTTAACAACTTTCTAATCCACTTGCTTTATAAATTCTGTGATTCTTCAAACCGCTCAGTGTTTCTCTTAAATTCAGCTGCCATGGACGTGTCCAAGCAGCTAACCGAGAAACTTAAAAAGATCGACACTCACAAAGCAGGGGAAGTTTTTTAAAAGATATGTAAAGGTTTCCACTGCAGTTTCCACTGTCCAAAATGAAAGGAATGGATGTTAAGGAGAACAGTATGGATGAAACTAATCAAGAATGGTGCATAGTGTTGCACGGTATACCGATTATACAAATGTATTGCGATAGCTTTCCATTAAAACCGGTGGGATACCTCATTTCATCAGTACCATACTTTAAAAAAGATTATTTTTAAATCAGAGCTTTATTTCTGAAAATTGCGTCTATGTGCAACAGATACCTGTAGAGAAAGTACACGCAAGAAGTGAAGTATGGAATCATTTTAAGTCCATGGACACAACAAAACCAGTCTGCAAAAGATGTTTTAAACCTACAAAGACCAAGGGAGAAAACACTTTCAACTTGTAGATCTTACAGAGCATCAGGTTAGTGAATATGATGGATAACAGAATTGCATCCTGCTCATGAACTCAAATATAAATCAGACGAGTGAGATCCATTACGTGACAAGCGACAAGCGCCTGACTTTGATAAGGAAGTTGAGGACAATAATAACTGTTTAACTGGCTTTGTCTTTTTAATTAACTTACCAATGTGGTAAACATCTCTGTATATGTTCACACTAGTCACGCTACGTTTATCATACCTTCCAAACTGCTACAATCAGGCATTTACAATCATAAGTAGATCATTAATACCAATTTTAAATAAGATCAGTTTCAACTCAGCAGATTCAGCAGTGCTGGTAATGGAAATGATGGTGTGTACATGTTTTGTCAATAATTATTTCTATTGCTAGAAAATGCACTCAGTAGAAACTGTTTAATTACTTGGCTAACCTGTCCAAGTATTAATGATATAAATTACCTATTCATTGTCAGTTTCTTTCTGTTTTTTTTTTAACTTTGATGTTCAATCATCTATTATTCTATTACTTTTCCTGATGTATTAGGTTTTTGCCTTGGTACCATTTCAGTATTGGCATCGAGATACTTTAGGCAGATAACATATCGAAGCCATAATTTTTGTATCCTGACAACACTAGTGGTGCATTAGGCTTTCCAGAAATATGATATGATTTATGTTTATTTCCTGAGGTTGTGTTAACTTAATTTCTTTTAGAAAATCAATAGGCTGTGTAATTTGACCAGGAGTATGAAAACTTACATTAGACCATAATCATGATCAGGCAGAAGTGACAACTCCAAGCAAGAGTTACAAGTTCTTTTCAAGACCCGTATCACCTGAATACGCCCCTGGTGTCTGTCTTTGATTGACATCACAGAGGTGCATATTGGAGGTGAATATTGGAGCAGCTTTCTTCAAGGGAACATCAGAGGGTAGGAAATGTGCAATAGCCTGAATGGTTAGGTTGGCACTCCCAGCGGACTTTCTATAAAAAGCTCGCACAGAACATCATAGTAACAGCACAGCAAACACTGTCATTACACGAAGCAAAGAAAATTCGGGTCTTAATGAGATGTCTTTAAAATGCATTCATTTCCCTTTTCATTATGTAACATGTTGTGTGCTCATATTCCTCTTTATCTCCAGCCAGGCCTGACTCTGTGGAGTTCGTCCTCTCCAAAGCTGCCATCAGCGCGTGACTTCATACAGATTTATTCAAGATATTAGTGGCTCATTTAATCTGGAGTTCAATAAACATGCAAAAAACGGAATTTAAAATGTACACATTTTAAATGTACACTTTAGGTCTAGTGATAGAAATCAGAGATGTGGGGGGAAGATGAGAATCAGTCTGGTATTAGTGTTTGAAATTGCAAACAAGGGAAAAACAGCAATATAGTGGCTTTGGGTTCATTATACAGAGGACAGGTATGTGCTCTTAATGACCGCATTATGTTTTGTGAAACAGGTCTTTGATCGAAATGGTTGATGACTGGACATTACCATAGTCACGTAGTCTTTTAATGCTACTGTAAATACAGTATAAAGGGTATTTTCACAAGAAAATTGCAAACGATACATAAATGCATTAGAGATATCGTCTACACAGCATCTGAAGCATAAGATGTTATACATATCACTCCCTCCAGGAAATACAGAACAGCGTGGCTCTTCAGTTACTGATTGATTTATTCTTCCTTTGGTCTTATTGCACCCCACAGTTGTCAGATCCACTGTCAAACTATGCCAATACATGGCAATGGAACTACAGAACATTAAACATTAACAATCATACACACTGTAGAGCCCATATATAAACGTGCACAATGGAATATAAAAGTAAATAAACATGCAACTAAGAGGGAATGAGTCCACTTGAAAAAAACAGTAGTTTCCAGAACAGACAATGCAGTATCTCCTTTTTAACACTTTAAACCTTTAAGTAGGTAAGAACTAGTAGGAAGTCACAGTGGTCAAACGACCGGCGCTCAGCACTTCTAGGTGTATGTAGGTGATGTCGGCACAGCGCTTGTAGTGTTAAATGGATAACAAACCTTTGAATTTCAAGTCTCTGCTTGGTAAGAGAGACTGTAGCATATTTCCTACTTATATTCTTAGTTAATGCAAAGTAAATCAATATTCCTGTAAATAAATGAAAGAAAAAATGTAAACGAAACATCGAAGTATGATATTAATAATATTTATGGCAGTTAAAATACACCTGCAAACCTGTTTTTAGTTTGACCAGCTGTTTTCAGCTGTAACGTCCAGATTTTTATTTCCTACTATAATTTGTTATAATGTTTAAGACATCGGTTGTTAAAGTGAATGGATGTTGATCGTGTGATTGTTAAGTGGAGCTTACCTGTATGCAAAAGAATACGCTCAGCATGAGAAAACACCTGCCATGATTCGGAGTATCCCACGGGTTCTAGAATTCCTGGTTCTCCCAAATCACTGAAACATTATGTTCGTTCATTCATTCAATGAATTTCTTATCCACTTAATCATGCAAGGCAGGAACAACCATAGACAGGGCGCCAATCCATCGTAGGGCACGACCACTCACACACTCGTACACGCACCAAGGGCGCTTTTAGGAACTCCAATCAACCTAACACACGTCTTTGGACTGTGGGAGGAAACCGGAGTATCCAGAACATTATGTTCAGTTTTTAATATAGTGGTTGTAATAAGAAACAGTGTTGCAAAGCAGCTGTATAAAACTAGTCTAGACCACAGCCAAAGGGAACAGTGACAAGGAAAAACTCAGACACACACACAGGGAAGAAGCTTTGAAAGGAGCCAGGTCCAGCTGAGAAACCTAAGGAGATCTAAAACAGTCCTCGACTTCAGAAAATCTAGGGATTGATTTTTATGACTCATAACTTGGTGATGAATCTAAATTGATGTATTTCCTTTATTATGACAAGCTTCTGCTTCATTACTGTACTCTGTCAGGCGATCTATAAGATGGTTTCTTCAGTCATGAAGATGCCAGAGGATGAGTCTACTCCAGAGAAGAGGACAGACAAGATTTTCAAGCAGATGGACACCAATAAGGATGGTAAAAATCACTCAACACATCATACTACACAGCCCACGACAAGTCCTTCAGTTCATTAGCCTTGTTACACCGATTTAAGCATACTGCTGCAGCAGAAAACCACAACATTAACCACAACATTAAAAATATTATGGAAGCTGATTGTAAGTGCTTATTCTGGCCAAAATGCATATATACAGACACACAGTGGTGTGAAAAAGTGTTTGCCGCTTCCTGATTTCCTATTTTTTTGCATATTTGTCACACTTAAGTGTTTCTGAACATCAAACCAATTTAAATATCAGTCAAAGACAACACAAGTAAACACAAATGCAGTTTATAAATGAAGGTGCCCCCCGTTAACATAACTATGGTTTATGACACCTGAGCTCACTGTCTCTAGCCACACCCAGGCCTGATTATGGCCACACCTGTTCTCAATCAGGACATCACTTAAGTAGGACCTGCCTGACAAAGTGCAGTACACCAAAAGATCCTTAAAAGCTACACATCATGCCAAGATCCAAAGAAATTCAGGAACCATTGAAAAAGAAAGTAATTGAGATCTATCAGTCTGGAAAGGGTTATAAAGCCATTTCTAAAGCTTTGGGACTCCAGCGAACCACAGTGAGAGCCATTATCCACAAATGGTGAAGTTGCTGCTACGGGTGGCCAAGGTGGCAATCAGTTAATTACTTCTCAGATGGAAAAAACAGGAAATAGATGATAGGGTACTGTGGAATGTATTCAGTGAGACAGACTGAAAAGTCTAAGATGCTAAAGCTCACAGAGTGGAATGAAGATCAGCGGAAAAGAGGATTATGGTGTGATGAATCCTAGTTTGACATTTTTGGGGACAATGCTATATTTGGTCGGTATACCATTACTAAAACAACACATCTAATGGTGGCCTAAGACTTTTGAACAGTACTGTAGACACACATTGGTCACGTCCACCAGGTTTCAGACTGATACAAATTTGCAAGTATGGGTTGTCAGATGATTGTCAGACTCTGAGGTGTCTGCAGTACACGTAACGAGCAGCATCCACAGAGATAATGTGGTTCAAAATTGGTTGGAAGGATATCACAGAAGGCAAAATAGTATTCAGTCTGGCAAAAGGACCCCTGTCACTGACTCTGGGACACTTGTCTGGTGAAAACATGACCAGACATGAGTGTCAGAAAACGTCCCCACAATTCTAATTATTCTTTTTAGAATTTTGTCACTAGGAGCTACTCTTAGCACTAAGAATCTTTAGGAATACGACCCCTGATCTTTAATCACACGTTCCATATTGCTCTTATAGGAAAGATCTCTCTGGAGGAGTTTATAAAAGGAGCGCGGAGCGACCCCTCCATCGTGCGGCTCCTTCAGTGCGACCCCAGCAGTGCCAGTCAGTTCTGAGCTCCAGCAGCTCCGACGCAGTTTAGTGTTTGTGTAACTAGAAAAGTGATTTTAGTCTTTATCACGTTCACTTAATCCTCAGTGGACCAATTTAAAAAATGTGAATGTTAAAAAAAGGCCAGTGAGTCTTAGTACTGCTCGTGTTATGGACTGGGAATGTAGTGTTGTGTATTTTTTTTGTGTGGTCGTGTTGTAGGAGGCAGTTAAAAGGAAAAGTGGCACCGTTGAGGATTAAGTGCACTTTTGATTAGAGCAAGCATGCAACCGACAGACTAATCTCTGTTCTCAGTGTTGAATGATAAGTTTTGTATTTTATTTATATTGGTTTATTGATATTAATTGCAAGGGATGACTTTCTTTTCCTTTCCTTTTTTCATTTGCTTTTTTTTGTAGAATCAGTGTTTTGGTATATTATGAGATGAAAAACAATGAATGATCTCTACTTAAACCTTGGTTTAGCCTAATTGTTATTTTTTTTGTTTGTTTGTTATGCCATGTTGTCAGTGTTTTGTGCATTTTGATGGAGGAAATGTATTTTCTCCATGTTCTTAATAGATGTTGCTCCTTGTGCATTATTGATGAGCTGTTCTTTTACAAAAGCAAACCTGTTTGTGTTTCTGCACTGTGTCTGACAATTTGCCTGCACGCTTGAGAATGCATGTTTTATGATTTTTAGATTGTGTCTGTGATATTGTTGTTTTGTATTCTAGGCCATTATTGTTAACGGTGCAGTTTGGGATGCCCAATATGAACTTTCCGTACCTAAATCGATCTATTCTTGCAGTGTGGCATGTGCGACCATTTGGAAAACACTTTTCAATAATGTAGATTACGCATACCGTATGTGACTTCAGTTTCCATTTCCGTCACCATAGAAACAGGCTTGATTCATGAGACGCTGCCTGACTGAGACAGTCATGGAAATGGTTTTGACCTCATGACTGGCATTTGACCAAGCCTAGTGAAGATCATGCAGTCGGGAACATGTCAGAAGATCACGGAATATCCTCTCTAAATTCTCACAGGAAGTAAACAGTTCAGAGCGATGGGAAATCAAGTGCGGTTTTCGACACGAGCATAATATTTCACTCCGTTCTATGACAGTTGTACGAAGCCTTGGCACCGGAGCTGGACAGGAAACTTGCAGATCTTGACATCAGATGCTGTTCATGCTTATGAGAAATGTCTCGCAGTATTTATGAAGGAAACTGTAACTGCTGTTAATCGGACAGGTCTGACATGTTACTGTGATCATTCTTCTTGTGTTTCTATTAAAAAGATGTGCTTCCTTCTCAGACTGAAATGTCAGTGTCATTCTTTGCTCAGTTTGATTCATCAGCTCTGATGTGTGCAGGGTTCTGGATTAAATAAGTTCAGTAAAGGACAACCCCAAATCAGAAAATGTTGGGACAGAGTGGAAAATGCAATGATTCTTACATTTACATTGCATATATTTCGATGCAGACAGTATGAACCCAACATCTTTCATGTTTTGTCTCATCAACTTCATTTCATTCGTTAATAAACATCCATTCCTGCATATCAGGCCTGCAAGACTTTCCAAAAAAAGTTGGGACAGTAAAGCATTTACCACTTTATAATGTTGCCATTTCTTCTCACAACACTTTAACACTGTGGATACCAAGCGATGTAGTGTTTCAGGTGTTATCCGATTCTGAGCATTCCGAAATTTTCGACGCGTATCAACTGCCGCAATTTTCGAGATATTGACCCCGTTCAAGTGCCATTGCGTCCGGTCTGGTCGGGAATGGTGTGCTTGTATAGGGCTTTCCGGTCGGACTTTGGGGGGTCCCATAGGGGCCCCTGTAAAGTCCCAGATTTTCCCATATGAAATGAATGGGCCCAAAGTTAAACCATAAATCAGTCAGTTTTCGACCTACGGCCACAAAATTCAGCAGGCTTGGTCCCGGGTGCAATCTGAGGTGACATATCATGCCCATGGGGCCCCTTTAGACCCCGGGTGGGCACTGGGGCCCCTCGGGGGGCCAATGACTGTAACTCACGTCAGTTTTCGACCTACGGCCACGAAATTCGGCAAGCTTGATCCCGGGTGCAATCTATCTGAGGTGACATGTGATGCCCATGGGGCCCCTGTTGACCCCGGGTGGGCACTGGGGCTCCTGGGGGTGCCAATGACTGTAACTCTGTCAGTTTTTGACCTATGGCCACGAAATTCGGCAAGCTTGATCCCGGGTGCAATCTGAGGTGACATATCATGCCCATGGGGCCCCTTTAGACCCCGGGTGGGCACTGGGACCCCTCGGGGGGCCAATGACTGTAACTCAGTCAGTTTTCGACCTACGGCCACGAAATTCGGCAAGCTTGATCCCGGGTGCAATCTGAGGTGACGTGATGCCCATGGGGCCCCTGTTGACCCTGGGTGGGCACTGGGGCCCCTTGGGGGGCCAATGACTGTAACTCAGTCAGTTTTCGACCTACAGCCACGAAATTCGGCAACCTTGGTCCCAGGTGCAATGTGAGGTGATATGTGATGCCCATGGGACCCCTTAGGTAGCTCAGGGTCGACCATTGCAAGTGGCAATCACACTCGCATTTTCTTCAGGAAATGCACCTCTCTAGTTTTGTTTCATTCTTCCTGCAAACATGGCTTAAGGTGTGCAGCAGTATGGGCTGTCATCGTCACATTTTTTGTTTCAAAATTCTCCACACATTCTCTATTAGGGACAGGTCAGTGCTCCAGTCCAGTACCCATACTCTCTTCATGTCTTTGTAATGTGGGCAGCATGTGGTTTTGCATTGTCTTGTTGAAAAATGCATGGACTTCCCCGGAAAAGATGTCATTTTGAAGGCAGCTCTAAAATCTCAATACTTTTCTGCATTAATGCTGCATCACAGATGTGCCAAGGACGAATGACTCGACCCCTATACCATGACAGAGCCTGGATTTTGGACTTGTTGCTGGTAACAGTCTGGATGGTCCTTTTCATCTTAGGTCCAGAGAACATAGTGTCCATTTCTTCCAAAAAAGATCTGGAATACTGATTGGTCTGAGCACAATATACATTTCCACTGTGTGATGGTCCATCCTAGATGGCTCTAAGCCCAGAGAAGTTGATGCCGCTTCTGGACATGGTTAACTTAAGGCTTCTTTTTTGCACAGTAACGTTTTAAGTGGCTTTTGTGAATGTAACTCTGTATTGTAATGTTTGATAAAGGTTTGATAAAGTAATCCCTTGCCCATGTGGTTCTGTCAGCTGTTGATGAATGACGGTTCTTGATGCCGTGCCACCTGAGGGATCTGAGATCGCGGATCTTCAGTTTAGGCTTGTGTCCTTGCCCTTGAAATTCACACTGAAATTCCTCTAGAGTCCTTGAATTGTTTAACGATATTATGCACTGTAGAGGGGGAAATATACAAATCCCTTCCGATCTTTCTTTGAGAAACATTTTTGAGGAACATTTCAGTAAATTTTTTCATACATTTGTTCACAGATGGAGATCCTTTCATGAATACTGCTCTTGGTCATGATTACAATCACCTGTTAACATCCCATTTTACAAGTGGAAATGTTTCTGTTTTGTATTTCTCTAAAATGTAATACAATTTTTCAGAACGACTGCGGTAAAAAGTTGAACCTTTAAAAGTAAATCATTGCATACGTTTCAGAAATGGTTAGTATTGGTATGTTCACCCTTTGGATCTAATCTGATCCATGTCATCCCACATGGTTTCACAAAATTCCAAAGAGCATTGTGATTACTGAATGCTCGGCTTTCTCTGTCTCCAAATGCCCCATAAAGGCTTGATGGGGTTCATGTCAGGTGACTGTGAAGGACAGACCATATCAATCAGGACTCTTTGACCTTCTTTGGTCTTAAAGTAGCTACAGCAAACCTTTTAGGTGTGTTTTGGGTCATTATCCTGATGAATCCTGATGAACCCTTCTTCACAAAGATCCAAACAAGCATTTTCATTAGCGCTCTTAGACTTGTGGCCCCCCACTGTATGTAAATGCAGGTCAGGCTTTTTCTGGTCAGGGACTAACTATTCATAGTTTAAGTAGTCATTTAATGTAAATGAAGGAACAAGGATTCTTTCTTAAACAAATTGCAATGATGGTATCTCCAGCATTATTTAACCAATCAGGGCATCAGGCAAATTCACCAATTAGAGGCTGTATTGTCGTGTTAATCATATATGAATGCATATGTGTTTGGAGTGTAGCTTTGAGGGGATCACTGAATAAAGGGGCTGAATTTGTCTGGTTATGGTTTTTTTTCTCCATGTTTTAACAGTCCTGACGGTCGTGGAGGCATCAGTACCTATCTTTGGAGAATAGGGGTTGCTGTTGATGATCTCCGAGTGCATTTCCCATCTCCCAGACAAAATCAATCATGACTGCATGCGACGCCTAAACAGGTTGGAAAGCACCACGAGGACTTGAACCCAGAATGCTGCATCCTGTCTGGATATTAAGATACAAAAAGCAGTGTCTAGAGCCTAAATGAGCAGGGCAGACGTTAAAGGAGAAAGACAAAACTCCAGAATGCATTGCAAAACAAAAACAGAGTCAAAAGGGTGAGACCAGCCAAGAAGATTAAGTTCTTAGGACTTTTTCCTGAAGACAAATAAAAAAGCCAAGTAGCAGTGGGTATAAGCACTCAGCGTAGCACGTTAAAAATAAAAATCTTAAGAGTCTCCTGTGAGCTTTGACTAAAAAAAAAGATTGACCCTTTTAAAGGGGGATATTTTAAGCTATAAGCTTGATGCACTAGATCACAGAATTTGCATTTGATAATGAACAGATTACTGTGACTGAGTTTCCAGTCTGTATGATTGCTGTGTGTAACAATATTTTTTTTTTACCATGTAATCGTTTTGGGTAGGTTATTTTGTTCTCAGTATAATCCTACACATTGATTACCTGAGATATTACTTGAAATTAAAAGGATGATTGGCAATTTAAACATTAAATGAGTGTTTTAGGCTGGATTCTTTTTTAAATGTACGAATTTGGTATGTTGTAGAGTGGAATAAAGCAATTCATATGGTTTACAACCCCAAATCAGAAAAAGTTGGCAGGTATGGAAAATGGCAATTAAAAAAACCAAATGCTTCATTCCTTACATTTACTTTGATGTTTTGTCTGGTCAACTTAATTTGGAAGGGTGCAATTTAGGGCTAGTATTGAGGTAAAAACTAAATAATGAAGTGATTTCAATATGGTGATGTAAACAGTTGAGTGTAATTATGATTTGCATCTCCAGTTATCAACAAATGCGTGAGAAAATTATTGAAATGTTTAAATACAATGTTCCTCAAAAATGTTCCTTAAAGAAAGTTTTGTAAAGGATTTGCATATTTCTTCTTCTACAGTGCATAATACCATTAAAGTTATCTGGGGAATTGCATCATTAATCAATAGCTGATATAAAGTCTGATTTATATATACAATGCTTTTTGCGGTGGAGCATTGGCTCAAAGCAGCAAAACACATGGGCAAGGGATTACTTTGGCAAACCTCATTCACAAATGACACTTTAGTGTGCAAAAAAAGAAGCCTCATATTAACCATGTCCAGAAGCGGGTTGACTTCTCTGGGCTTGGAGGCATCTGGAATGGACTATCACACAGTGACAAAGTGTATTGTAGTGAGACCAATTAGTATTCCAGATTTTTTTGGAAGAAATGGACCTTCACCGGACCAGAGACGAAAAGGACCATCCAGACTGTCAGCGACAAACTGAGCAGCAGTTGTTAAAGAAATTTGGATGATGTCGCAAAAGCGCAGTTTTTGATCCATTTGAACCATTGATCGAATCAATTGGTTCAAATCATTCAAAGCTTCAGAAAACCTCGTTTCTCCAATCACTTGACGGAAGTAGAGAATGGTTTCTTGTAAATGCGTTGGGAATGCCATAAGTTGCTTTAATCATTACATCTTAAATGTTCATGTTGGTGTGGCAGAAAGCTGGATGTACAAGAGTAACAGCACAGATTTCAACATCTGGCAAATATTATGATATTTACATTCTGTTTGAAGAAATGCTTCATTTGTTGTATCCCTCCCAGCAAACCAGAGTAAGGAATCATTCTTGCGGAGGATTAAAAAGCTTCGTGCTTTCTTATAGCAGCACGGCATTGACCACACAATCGTCAACAATTAGCCAATAATAATTAGCCAACGTGCACTGTGGAATGCCTTCTACCGCTCCTCTTGGGTTGTTCATTCCAGTACTCAAGTCGGGGAGGGAGAATCAACCGGTTCTGGACAGACACACAAGCCTGGAGGGTGGGGGTTCACAAAAGAGTCTGCGGGGTCTGGAATTTGTGAAACAGGAACTAAACGAGACAGGGTGGAAGTTTTCAAAGACAGGGCTACAGGGAAGCAATGAGCCGTGCTGAACTCTGTGACAAGAAAACGAGAGCAACAGATGCTGCTGAGGTAATGAGCAACTGGTTAGAACGATTGAAAGCTCAAAAAGCTGGAAGTCTAAGGAAGAAGCAGATGTTTTAATGATTGCTGGAAGTGTCCTGTGAAGCAGATGTCTTGATTTAGTGATTACTGTTGAAAACCTACTGGTAAAAATCCAATTAACAGTTTCACTTGTATCAGCGTGCATTTGTAAACGAGGCAAGCATGGAGAAACATTGCCACCTAGCGGCAGATTTATCGCTACAGGTTTTATATACAGTAGTATTTTATGTACATTTTGAACACAGCTTTAGTCCAGCGATATTTGTGTAAGCATGGCCTGAATGGGACCAGGGTCCAACGCAGGGCTAGGTAGGGGTCACTGCTGCAGCGTAGAGCCAATGTAAGTGCACATATAATAACAGTAAATAATAAGAGTTTAACGATAATGGTGACAAAAAATATATACAAACGGCAGGCACACAAGTGCAAAGGATAGAAGAAGAGGTCTTATCCTGGGTATTGTTTAAAGAGGTGAGTCTTCAGACCTCTGCAGAACAGAGACACTGGGCCTTCTGACTACTTCGGGTGAACCTCATTCCACTAATGAGGAGCCACGAAAACTGAAACATCAAGATCTGGTCTAACAGCGATTGTTCAATTCCAGAGAAAGATGTACAAGACCAGCTGAAGACCAGTTGGCATACAGGTATGGTGTTCTAAGTCTAGGAATGTAAATAATGTGGACCTGGACTCTTTGAGGCCTGGGCAGCTTTAAATTTGATTGTGGTTTCAACTGGAAGCCAGTGGAGTCTCATTGAAGGTGTTACATGACAAAACTGAATTCTCTGAAGTGGAGCGTTGGAACATGAAGGCAAACCAGCAAGCAAAACATTGCAGTAATGGAGTCTGAAAATGTTGAGTCTTTTATCAGTCTCTCTATGCTCAGTACCTTTACTGCTGCTCACAATTTGTCCAGAGGTGCTCAAACTTTTGCGCAAGACTGTATATTAAATGGAGTGGTCATACAGTTGTAGTTGTGATCGTACGCCCACGTTACTAAACAAAATGCTGAGGAAAACCAACATGCTACTTTTACAGAAAGCCTACAATCTGTGCTATTCAGACAATACAACGTGTTACTTCTACGTTTCTCAGGTTTCTTCGCTCTGTTTTATGTACGTCAGCTTTTCTAAAAGACTACTTTAAATTCTTAGTTTATTTTTTATTAATATTACCGATTTATTAAACGAGGCAGTGATATTTGGAGTGACAATTGCACGGAGAAACATTGCCACCCAGCGGCTAAATTAACACTAACATTTTTACACTGGTTTATGTACGAACTTACGGCGACACCACTTATTAGTGTGGTTGCCTATATAGGCAACCACACTATTGAAATCCGAAAGTATTATTATTCCGTTTATTATTATTATTATTATTATTATTATTATTATTATTATTCCTCGATTTTCGGCACGTTTCAACTGCCGCAGCTTTCGAGATATCGACCCCGTTCCAGCTTCATGGCGTTGGGTCTGGTCGGGAATGGTGTGCTTGTATAGGGCCCCCCGGTCGGACTTTGGGGGGCCCCGCAGGGGCCCCGCAAAATCCGAATTTTCCCCTAGGAAATGAATGGGCCAAAAGTTAATGAATCATAACTCAGTCACTTTTCGACCTACGGCCACGAAATTCGGCAGGCTTGGTCCCGGGTGCAATCTGAGGTGACGTGTGATGCCCATTGGACCCCTCTGGACCTCGGGTGGGCACTGTGGCCCCTGGCTGGGCCAATGACTGTAACTCAGTCAGTTTTCGACCTACGGCCACGAAATTCGGCAAGCTTGGTCCCGGGTGCAATCTGAGGTGACGTGTGATGCCCATTGGACCCCTCTGGACCCCGGGTGGGCACTGGGGCCCCTGGCTGGGCCAATGACTGTAAACTCAGTCCCCCCAGTTTTCGACCTACAGGGCCACGAAATTCGGACCTAAAGCTTGGGCCTTGGGGGTGCATAATCTGATGGGTGACATGTAAATGCCCATGGGGGTTCCTATGGACCCCGGGGATGGGCAATGGGGGGCCCCTATGGACCCCGGGTGGGCACTGGGGCCCCTGGCTGGGCCACATGACTGTAACTCAGTCAGTTTCGACCTACGAACGGCCACGAAATTCGGCAAAGCTTGGTCCCGGGTGCAATCTGAGGTGACATTGTGATGCCCATGGGCCCCTCTGGACCCCGGGTGGGCACCTTGGGGCCCCCTGGGTGGGCCAATGACTGTAAACTCAGTCAGTTTTCGACCTATACGGCCACGAAAATTTGTTAGGCTTGGGACCCAGCTGCAATCTGAGGTGACAATGTGATGCCCATGGGGCCCCTATGGACCCCGGGTGGGCACTGGGGCCCCTGGGTGGGCCAAATGACTGTAACTCAGACAGTTTTCGACCTACGGCCCACGAAAATTCGTCAAGCTTGAAATCCCGAGTGCAATCCGAGGTGATATGTGATGGATGCCCATGGGACCCCTATGGACCCCGGGTTGGGCCAATGGGGGCCCCTGGGTGGGCCAATGACCGTAACTCAGGACAGTTTTCGACCTACGGCCATGAAATTTGGCAAGCTTCATCCCGGGTGCAATCTGAGGGAGATGTGATGGCCCATGGGGCCCATGAGGACCCCGGGTGGGTACTTTGGGCCCCTGGGTGGGCCATGACTGTAACTCAGACAGTTTTCGACCTACGGCCAAGAAATTTGGCAAGCTTCATCCCGGGTGCAATCTGAGGTGACCTGTGATGCTCATGGGGCCCCTATGGACCCCGGGTGGTCACTGGGGCCTCTGGGTGAGCCAATGACTGTAACTCAGACAGTTTTCGACATACGGCCACGAAATTCGTCAAGCTTGGTCCCAGCTGCAATCCGAGGTGAAATGTGATGCCCATGGGTCCCCTATGGACCCCGGGTGGCCAGTGGGGCCCCTGGGTGGGCCAATGACCGTAACTCAGACAGTTTTCGACCTACGGCCATGAAATTTGGCAAGCTTGATCCCGGGTGCAATCTGAGGTGATATGTCATGCCCATGGGGCCCATGAGAACCCCGGGTGGACACTGGGGCCCCTGGGTGGGCCAATGACTAACTCAGTCAGTTTTTGACCTACGGCCACGAAATTCGTCAAGCTTGGTCCCGGGTGCAATCTGAGGTGATATGTGATGCCCATGGGGCCATTGCAGAGTGGCAACCACACTCGCATTTTCTTCAGGAAATGCACCTTTCTAGTTTACCTGTTGAGCTGCTTGTTAACACAAATACATTATATTGCCAAAAGTATTTGCTCGTCTGCCTTCACACACTTATGAATTTAAGTCACATCCCATTCTTAATCCATAGGGTTTAACATGATGCTGACCTACCCTTTGCAGCTGTAACAGCTTCAACTCTTCTGGGAAGGCTTTCCACAAGGTTTAGGAGTGTGGTTATTTGAATGTTTGACCATTCTTCCAGAAGCGCATTTGTGAGGTCAGACACTGATGTTGGATGAGAAGGCCTGGCTTGCAGTCTCCGCTCTAATTAATCCCACAGGTGTTCTATCAGGTTGAGGTCAGGACTCTGTGCAGGCCAGTCAAGTTCTTCCACACCAAACTCGCTCATCCATGTCTTTATGGACCTTGTTTTGTGCACTGGTGTGAAGTCATGTTGGAACAGGAAGGCGCCATCCCCATACTGTTCCAACAAAGTTGGGACCACGAAATTGTCCAAAATCTCTTGGTATGCTGAAGCATTAAGAGTTTCCTTCACTGGGACTAAGGGGTCCAACTCCTGAAAAGCTACCCAACACCATAGTCCCCCCTCCACCAAACTTTACACTTGGCACAATACAGTCAGACAAGTACTATTTCTCTTGGCAACCGCCAAACCCAGACTCCTCCATCAGATGGCCAGACGGAGAATCGTGATTCGTCACTCCAGAGAACACGTTTTCACTGCTCTAGTGTCCTGTGGCAGCGTGCTTTACACCACTGCATCCAACGCTTTGCATAAGGCTTGGATGCAGCTGCTTGGCCATGGAAACCCATTCCATGAAGCTCTCTACACACTGTTCTTGAGCTGATCTAAAGGCCACATGAAGTTTGGAGGATGTAGCAATTGAGTCCACAGAAAGTCAGTGACCTCAGTGCACTATGCCCTTCAGCATCTTCTGACCTCGCTCTGTCATTTTATCGTGCCTACCACTTCGTGGCTGTGTGTGGCAGTGTATCTAATCAGTCGATGTTTCCAGCAACTTGTTGAATCTATGACATGAAGAATTAAGGCAGTTCATACATGGCAGCAACTCAATGCATTTAGCTATGTAGACATGGTGCATAGATTTTGAAGGTGGCATGGATGTTGATGCTAGATGGGATTTACATGCACAGCCATCTCTAGGGTTTACAGAGAGCAGGAGATTCGAATCTTGGATCAGGTCAGGCTGGTTCGAGGTGATTGAATGGCCACAGTAACTCAAACTAGATCTGCATTTCCTGAAGGAACTACAGCAGTGTTTGAAATGTGATAATGTGGGTTTGTGTCCCAATACTTTTGGTCACGTGTATATGTGTGAGAGTATGTGTGTGTAATGTCATTGGTGGTGTTTATATATGTGTATTGTGTGGGTGTGTTGTGTCTATGTAGTGTGTGTGTGATTTTTTTTGTGTGTATATATACACCCACACACAGTGATGCTTGAAAGTTTGTGAACCCTGTAGAATTTTCTACATTTCTGCATAAGTATGACCTAAAACATCATCAGATTTTCACACAAGTCCTAAAAGTAGATAAAGAGAACCCAGTTAAACAAATGAGACAAAAATATTGGTCATCTATTTATTGAGGAAAATGATCCAATATTACATATTAGTGAGTGGCAAAAGTATGTGAACCTCTAGGATTAGCAGTTAAGGTGAAATTAGTCAGTTGTGGAAGTGTATCATGGCACGACCAAAGGAGATTTCTGAGGACCTCAGAAAAAGAGTTGTTGATGGTTATCTGGCTGGAAAAGGTTACTAAACCATCTCTAAAGAGTTTGGACTCCACCAATCCACAGTCAGACAGATTGTGTACAAGTGGAGGAAATTCAAGACCATTGTTACTCTCTCCAGAAGTGATCGACCAACAAAGATGGCATGACAGGGTTGCAAGGAGAAAGCCACTGCTCTCCAAAAAGAACATTACTGCTCGTCTGCAGTTTGCTAAAGATCACATGGACAAGCCAGAAGGCTACTGGGAGAATGTTTTGTGGACGGATGAGACCAAAATAGAACTTTTTGGTTTAAAAGACAAGCGTTATGTTTGGAGAAAGGAAAACACTGCATTCCAGCATAAGAACCTTATCCCATCTGTGAAACATGGTGGTGGTAGTATCATGGTTTGGGCCTGTTTTGCTGCATCTGGGCCAGGACGGCTTGCCATCATTGATGGAAAAATGAATTTTGATTTATATCAGAGAATACTAAAGAAAAATGTCAGGACATCTGTCGATGAACTGAGTCTCAAGAGAAGGTGGGTCATGCAGCAAGACAACGACCCTAAAGCACACAAGTCGTTCTAGCAAAGAATGGTTACGAAGAATAAAGTTCATGTTTTGGAATGGCCAAGTCAAAGTCCTGACCTTAATCCAATAGAAATGTTGTGGAAGGACCTGAAGTGAGCAGTTAATGTGAGGAAACCCACCAACATCCCAGAGCTGAAGCTGTTCTGTACGGAGGAATGGGCTAAAATTCCTCCAAGCCGGTGTGCAGGACTGATCAACAGTTACAGGAAATGTCATTTTCGAGAGAGAGAGAGAGAGAGAGAGAGATATAGATTGGGTACTCTGTGATGACATCATCGATTTCATTTGAATTTTATTATTATTTATTTATGTTTATTTTGTTGGTTGATGCAGTCATATGGGAGATTTTTAATATGTAAACTTAAGTCTATTAAAAAAGCTAAATCTGTTTGAACAGTCTCTGAACTGGCGGAAATGTATGGAAGAATTTAGAAAAGGGATAACAATATACAGTGCTGCATAATAATCAGTTACAACCTAGGCATGCGGAATAGCATCTCTGAACGTACAACACGCTGAACCTTGAAGCAGATGGGCTACAGTAGCAGAAGACCACCCTTGCTGCCACTCCTGTCAGTTAAGAACAGGCAGATGAGGATACAATTCACACAGGCTAGAATATAGATATATAGAATATAAGATTGTAAAAACATTGTCTGGTCTGATGAGTCTCGATTTCTGCTGTGAGATTCGGATGGTCGGGTCAAAATTTGGCATAAACAACATGAAAGCATGGATCCATCCTGCATTGTATCAACAGTTCAGGCTGCTGGTGGTGTCATGGTGTGGAGGATATTCTCTTGGAACACTTTGGGCCCCTTAATGCCAATGAGTATTGTTGCTGACCATGTGCATCCCTTTATGACCACAGTGTACCATCTTCTAATGGCTACTTCCAGCAGGATAACGCACAAAGCTCAAATCATCTCAAACTGGTTTCTTGAACATGATAATGAGTTCACTGTACTCCAACAGCTCCACAGTCACCAGATCTCAGTCCAATACAAGACATTTGGGACATGGTGGAACTGGAGATTCGCATAATGCATGTGCAGCCGACAAATCTGCAGTGACTCCGTGATGCTATCATGTCAGTATGGAGCAAAATCTCTGAGGAATGTTTCCAGCAACTTGTTGAATCTATGCCATGAAGAATTATGCAAGTTCTGAAAGCAAAAGGGGGTCTGACCTAATGAAGTGACCACTAAATGTAGACGTTCTTGTATGATAAACTTGCTGCAAGTCATTTCCAATATAATTATTGTACTTATTGTATTGTATTATTTTACCGGATTAAGTTACTACAGTAGCAGTATTTTCCCGCCTTTTTAACCCTGCTTATCCTAAAACAATATTTAACTCTTGGTTAAACTGTAGTAAATGGACAAGAAGGTGACTGTTACAATATTGTACTGCTGTATATTTATATTTAAACTCTCAGTAGAAACCCTACAGTCCAGCAGTGCATATATACAGTAATCAATTGTGTAAATTATATAGTGCTTTATTGTTACTGGAGTTTTTGAATCCTGTAATATCACAGTGCCACACAGTGGGCCAGTTAAAACAGCACTAGTGTCTTGTAGAATTATAGCTCTGTAACAGGCAGCACTGTGGTGCGGTGGTTAGTAATGTGACTTCAGAGTTCAGTCCCGGCCTGAGCGCTGCCTGTGTGGAGTTTGTATGTTCTCCCTGTCTGCATGAGGTTTTTTTCTGGGTACTCTGGTTTCCTTTCACATTCTAAAGCCAAAGCCCATCTGGTGTCTCTTAAGTGGAGCAGTGTGTGTGGATGTGTCTTGTGATGAATTGGTGCCTTGTCTAGGGTTTGTTCCTGCCTTGCGCCCTGTGCTATGTTCAGGGATGGACAGTAATCGTCTTGAGTATTGTACTGAAGTATGCTTTTTGAGTATCTATACTTTACTGGAGTATTATATTGTTTGCAAACTCGTGACTTCAGTACATTTTAAAGACAAATTATTGTACTTTTCACTCCAATTCATTTCTGTCAAGGTTGTTACTTTTTACTCTGAAGAAGCTTCGAAAGTGAGTAAATTATTTTATTTTTTTTACTGAAACGTGATTGTTTTTTTCAAAGGTGACACGGACAAAGATTTTCATACTGATCTATTATACTGATTATTAATCATCAGTATAATAGGGTCACATCAACTCAACTCCTCAGCAAGCAGTTTTGAATTTGAATGCCAGTTATTAAGTATTGTAAGTTTTGTGGCAATATTACAACAATGTAATGGCCTAAGAATGCACTTGTAATACTTGAGAATTATTAAAAGCAAGTGCTTCAGTACTTTCACTTGAGTAACAATCCAATGGTACAGCTTTCACTTGTATCAAAGTAACATTTGACCAATAGCAGTTGTACTTTTTCTTAACTAATGAAGTTGTCTTTGTCCACCTCTGGCTATTTTCGGTAATTATTAGAATTACAAAATGTAAATCGTATTGATTGTAACTTAACGTAGAGTAAAAAACTTAATTTCACTCTGTCATCTCTGCAAGGGTTAGGAATTAGCTGAGGATTTTTTGGGAACTTGGAAAAAACCTATATACAGTATAAAGTCATAAATAGTACTGCTGCGCTAAAATAAAAATTATTGGCTGAACTGTAGACTTTGAACACGCCGAGTCCAAAAAAGGTTTGTTAGTTTTTTTGTTTTGAAGGAAACAATAGAACCATTTTCATAAGGTATCATTGTTGCTGCTAGCCCTCATGTAGAGTGATTACAGCTCATGATGACTGGTCTCTGGATGTCCTGAAATGTTATTCTGCTGCTGCTTAAACTGAGCATGACCAATACAGGAGAACAAAGCAAACCAGCAGAGTTTTGACTTTTCTCGTTTGTATTACCATTACCTGTCACGCCTGCCACCTTTGCTTCCAGCGTTCTGGATCCAGCGCCTCACTTTCACACGACCACACCCAGTCCTGGGGGTGAAACCGTGCAGGTTCAGAGTATGATTGTGGGCAGAGTTCAAGCCCTTATTCCCAAGGCTTAATCTGTTTGCTGTCTGTATTTTCTCTGCTCAGTAATGGGATATTATTTTTTTGTATATTATTGATAGTATCGATTATTGGGATATTGGCTTGCAGTAATCCAAGTACTTTTCCCTGTAGCAAAGTAATATACAGGTATATATATATTATAAGACGAAATAAAAATGTCTTGTATCTAATTCACTTATGATTGACAGAAAACTATTACGATTGAACCCTTGCAACACCTGCGGGCAGGAAAGAAAATCGCAGTCTTGAAAGGCTAATACAAAAGTCTGGTATAGTTTTTCTCTCATTTTCAGGAAGTCATGAGGAAACCGGATTGTTTTCCAAAAGGGAAACAGTAATTTCCATTATGTTTTGAAAGAAATAGAGTAAGTTATAATTTTTTGAGTAGCTTCCCAAGCAATATTAGTCTACACATTTTAGTTTTATTATAAAATTGTGTTCTCTTTAAATTGAGCTTCTGTTTGTTTACACCATTACTATAAACTTACTAGATAACTTAATAAAATTTAGGGAGTTTTTCCTTGCCACTGCTGGCCTAGGCTTGCTCAATTTGGGCTCAGATCATAAATAATAGAAAGTTGTAAAGCTTTGTAAAAAGTGCTATAGAAATAAATCTGAACTTGACCATGTCTCCGCTGTATCCCAGCCTGACTTTTACCATTTTATCAGTCAAAAAATGTCAGGCTTTTGATTTTTGGTGCCATTCACAAATACTTTTGGTCGCTGACGTTTGAGTGGAGCTTATAAAGGAACACAAACCCATGTGTGATGAAGATGTCATAGGTGTTCCCTGTCTTGACTGTAGCCGGAGGTAAAAGAAAGCAGAACAATGAGTCAGTTTTAAAGGTTTTATTTATAAAATAAAATACAAATCACTTAAATGTTTCCATAGGAAAGCAGTACGAATGCAATCCCATCTCTTTCATATCCATTTTCTAATGTATGGTTAAGTTACTGGTCAATACATTAAGTTTCTACATTACCAATAAAATAAGATTAAATATAAACCAAGCTAAAGGGAAGGAATGTGTGAATGGTCTGCTCGGTCCTGAATGTCAAAAGCTTGTGAACGTAGCCGGCTATAGTGGTTAAATTCATTCACAGGGCATTGTAGCAGGCAAACCTCATAACAACGAGAACCTTCTCTCCTCAAACTGTCATGTAACAATTTAAGTACATAAAGGAAGCAACATTAAACTAAAAAACAAAAATGTGATAAATGTTGGAACATGCAGCACAGACTTTATTGCAGTTTGCACCAACAGACTGATCCAGCTTAGAATGTCCACGGCCATGTCCCAGTCCTGCATGTAGACTTCATCAGTGACTCAGAGCACTTGGGCTGAGCAGGGCTTCACGCCGAGCTCCAGGCTGCTTTCTTGGCCGCAATGAGCCATCACGGTGGCAGAGGAAGGTTCTTCCACGAGAGCCGGCAACCCCTCGGCGTGGATCTGCTGCATGCGCTGCCTGCACAGAACAGAACAAGAAAGGCTTTGCTCAGTACAGACTGAACTGCAAAGGTCTAATCAGTCCAAATCCAGCAGCATCAGAGCAAAGCAAGTTCAAATATTCAGTTACACAGTATGGACCATCATTCCTTTCACTCGCTGCCAACAGGTTCACAACATGCAGAACAGACAAAATGGCAGCAGGATGGCCTGTACTGGTCTCTCCGTGACTCTCTAACAGTCAAAGCGTTCCGATTCAGCGACTGCCTGCCCTCTGAACAAGTCCGGCTTATTGTCCGACCTCGGTGCTCGATTCAGTCAATCCAGTACCCATCCCAAAATTCACTGGGCACAGACTGGAAAGTTCCCAGTGTGGGGATCTAATCCATTGCAGGGTTCAGATTCATGAAAGTTTCTTAAGAAATTAAACCATAAATGTGTTTTTTCTTAACTTCATTCTTAGGAAAAAAAAGTTACGAAAGTTTGTTATTCTTCAAATAACGCTCTTCTAAAGAACAATTTTAAGAATGAGTGGTATTCTTGAACACCTGTTCTTAAACCATACGATAGCCTCACACTCGTCTTAGGCTGTAAGAGTTGAAGGTAGGCATCGAAATTTAAAACTTTAAACTGTTTAGTTACTGGAAACAAGGCTTACATTTCAATTAAAATGGTTAAAGGCCTTTTTAAGGTGAAGGTCATCCTTAAAATACAAAAGTCTACATTAGGAAAGTATGGCAAAGCCGGATGATACAGCATTTAGCAGACACCCATACCCAGATCGACTTACAATTGATACAACCTTGCAATCCAAGCAGTTGTGGGTTAAGGGCCTTGCTCAGGGACCCAACAGTGGCAGGGGGGGATTTGAACCCTGAACCTTCTAGTCCAGAGTCCAGTACCTTAACCGCTAGGCTATACAAATTCAAAATGTGTCTCGCGCAGTATATCGTAAGCTCTAAAAGGCAACGTCGTCTATGTAAGAAATCAATGAAGAGTTTAAGAAAATCATTATGATATGAATATTTTTTTTTTTTTTTTGGAGAACTGCATTTAAGAACATTCTTATAAACGTCTTGGTGTTTGTCTCAAGAACCTCCGCAAGCCTTTTTCTTAAGAAAGCTTTTGAGAATCGGGCCCCAGCAGTCTAAGATGCCAGCTCGCTCATGCGCCAACCCAGGTTGGAGTCCCGGAATGTGCCCGCCAGTGAAATCAAGGGGCACACGGGCACGATCTGCTGTGTCGGCGGGGTTCAAGATCATTCCTTCTACAACGACCCCTAGCCAGTCCTGTCATGATGCGCGCTTATCTGCGCCCTGTGGATTCCAGAGCCGCACCCTGAGCACGGGCGGAGATGCGAGGGGAAACGCGTACTCACCAAGCGGATCTGGACATGACGTAATGGATGTCTGGTTTCTGAAAGCCGTTGAAGGTGGAGGAAGCCGTCACGGTGTAAGCGCCCATGTTATCAAACAGCAGCCAGTCTCCCACTTGCAGGTCAGGCAGGTCGCACTGCTCCACGATCCGGTCCAGACCGTCACAGGTAGGGCCCCAAATACTGCACGGGTACATGCGCTCGTCAGGCTTGGGCTTCTGCAGAGCAACAGCGAACGACACAAGGATTAATATGCGACAGTGGTACAGTTGAACCACACGGTGCTTAATGTCACGGTGTTTCTCAAGCCTCGTCATGGCGCCCCACCGCTCTGCACAATTTAGTGCTTCTCCTGTCTAAACACACCCACTTTAACTCAAGAACAGGCTTATTAATGAGCAGAGTACCTGGATCAGGTGTGTTGGGAGCAGGAAAACACTAAAACATGCAGAGTGCTGGGGCCAGGACTGAGAAACACTGGTTTAACTAAAGGCCTTTTCACACCACGTCCGATTTTTACATCAATAATTTATGCAAGTAAAGTTTTGCGCGTGACTGTGACGCTGTGTAAAATGTTTAACCAGAACCTGTTCTAATTTCTGCCTTAAAATCAGACTGACCAATCAGAGCTGTCGTCGGGCAGAACAGCTCAGAGAGCTTATAGGATGAGCAACGTGCTGCCTCTAAACACAGAGACAGTAAAGAAAAGATCTGGTGGAACAGGCTTTAGAATTCATGCATTACATCGGACCGAAGCATTTGTCCTGCGCCTGCACCCAAATTTACACTGCAGTCTCAAGCAGGTTTTGTGAGAAACCGGAGAAATTTTAACCAGTACACCAGTAACCAGATACATTTTTACAATTGTGGGTTAAGGACCCAACAGTGTCAGCTTTGCAGGATGTGGGATTTGAACCCTGGACCTTCTGGTCCATAGTCCAGTACCTTAACCACTAGGCCACAACAGTCCCTGAACCAGGGCCTTCTTGCTGCGAGGCAACAATGCTACCCACCAAACCACCGCACCGCCCGATAATTACTTTTTAAAACTATTTACGCATTAGTGAAGTGCCCTGGTTTGTTCATAAAGTTTCGACCAGCCTAACAGGCATTTTAGACCATATTAACCCATGTTCTCGACTGAGTTGCGTTCAGGATGCTTTAGAACCCTGGTGCAGTTCACACCTATTTTGCACCATTTTGCTTAGGTGCAAGTAGAAGTCTGGGGCCGGATTCACGAAAGCTTTCTTAAGAAAAAACTTGCAAAGGTTCTTAAGACAAACACGAAGATGTTCATAACAATGTTCTTAAATGCAATTCTCCAAAAAAAAAAAAAAAAAAAACCCACTTAAGTTCTCATATTATTTTAAGAAAATCATAATTATTTTAAGATTTTTTAAAGAATCTCTTCATTGTTTTCTTATGTAGACTACATTGCATTTTACAGCTTACACTATACCGCACAAGACGCATTTTGAATTTGTACTGACCATTTTTTCCGTCATTAGTTTAATCCTCTCTGAGGATGGCAAAAATGGAGGAAATTTAAATCAAGTAAAACAAGAAAGAGGTGATGGTGGAAGAAATAGCCATTTTTGCCATAAACTGTCCTTATATAGCCTTTTGTATAAAGGATGACCTTCACTCCAAAGGCTTTTAAGCATTTAAACTGAAATGTAAAGTCTTATGTCTAGTAACTGAATTGTTTAAAACAATTCACCACTTACAGCCTAAGATAAGTGTGAGGTTATCGTAAGATTAAGAAAACATTTAAGAACAGAATGTGTTCAAGAATACCACTCATTCTTAGAGCTGTTCTTAAGAAGAGAGTTTAGAAAAAAATTAGATCATTCTTAAGACGTCATTTGAAGAATAAACTTTCGTAACTTTTTCCTAGGAATTTAAGATTTAAGGAAGTTAAAAAAACAAACAAACAAACAAAACAAAAAAAAAAAAAACACGTTTAACAAGATTTTCTTTAAGAAACTTTGAATCTGGTCCCTGGACACCTGGTCACTGTGTTTAGTTACAAAAAAAAAAACAACTAACTTATCACAATCCCGACTTAAACACAATTATATTACTTACAGTTCAGAAAAAAAATGAACTTTTTAAAAAATTTTAGAATACTGAATCGTGGAAAGAATCAAAGTGGAGCCAAGTGGATCGTTACACCCCTAGTTAATATCGATATTTGATTTAGGATCACACTTAATGACTTCTTTTCCAAGCTAGGATGAAGTGCTACCTTTCACAAGGAAAATTCAGTCATCAGACATGGTCCAGTACCTTGTGCAGGATCGGCAGCACGTGGGCGTGGTCGAACAGGACGCAGTTGAAAGACCCGTACACGCCATCGTTCACGTAATACATGAGCGTCCGGTCATTGGCTCCGTCGTCTTCCTCTGTTACATTAAACAGAACAAAGTCAAGCCCAGAGCCGGCAGACACTCCGTGCTACAGAGCGCAGAAGGCGGCGGATTCTCACCGTCAGAGCCAGACTGCTCTGCCATGATGACCTTTTTAGCGATGATGTTCACAGCTAGCATGTACGCTGAGGTTACATAGTACCTTCCAGGTTCAGCAATGACCCTGACCCCACAGTCGGTGGGAAAGTACTTATCCAGGGCAGAGTTGATCACAGGAGTAATCTAGAAAGAAAATGACAGACGCCGTGCTTAAAGCGGACAGAAACAAATGTTTAAAAGACCTAAACCTAACAAGTGTTAAACTGACCTCCTCAAACTTCAATTTGGAGTCATCACAGCCGGGGAAGCCCCCTCCGATATCCAGCAGGGTCATGTTATAACCCAGCTCAGCCTGAGGAAGAACGTGAATTTGCGTTTAGGCTCGCGGCACTGCGGGAGTGTCAGTGTACGCCAGTGTAAGATGAAAGTCCCCACTCACCCCCATGTCAAAGACGCAGCGTGAGTCCGCGATGGCCTGCGTGTACGTCTCGGCGTCGGTGCAGCCGCTGCCTACGTGGAAGCTGACTCCGACGATGTCCAGGCCCAACTCTTTGGCCCGCTCCAGGAGCAGCCTGCTGCTCTTCAGAGTGGCACCAAACTTGACACTGAGCCTGCACTGTGCCTTAGAGTCGTCGGTGGTGATACGCAGCACCAGCCTGCAGACACGCGCATCACTTAGATTTGGCACCATACAAACTCAGAAATTGCAAAAAATGAATAGCAAAGATAAAATACACTCTGGTATTATGGAAACATTTGAGCAACACATTTCTGATATTTGGTGAACCCAAACTTTAAGCACAATGAGAAACAAAACGTGGATGTTTTTGTAATTTGATATTGTAACTTGTGCTTTTGCAGTGATCCATCATTTTTAAATTTATAATTACTGATCCCTCACATGAACATTGATTGCAGAGGTGATATGATTCCACATGGCCTACATTCTCACTGTTGAACATCAGGATAGTTCTAATTACATTTATGTCATTTAGCAGACACCCTTAACCAGAGTTCGGATTTGCGTACTTTCTAGTCTGGACTTGGCAAGTTCGACTTGAGAGTGCATTCTCCTGAGGACGCAGTACGGTTATTCGACAATTGGAACAGCAGCGTACTTGCCTTTTTACAACGAGATAAAAACCTAAAACATTGTGGTGCAAGAAGTCAGATCTTTTATTTACCACTGAATAGTTTAATCTACGTGTTACAACGGATATAACGAACCAATCGCCTTCAAGCACAAAATAAAAACCTTCTCAAACTTAAAGCGAGCACCAAACAAGTCTGATTTTCGAAGGGAATCTGACTCTGAAATCCAGTTTATATCAGACAATTCTGATTTAGAATGCAGGTTGAATCCATATTATGCATAATAAACAAGGTAATACCTCACAGTAAGTCACATCTATCTAGTTGAATTTTAAACAACTACATTCTCACCTAAAGAAATCTTACAACTTCATTCCACGTCACAACAGTATTACTTTGAAAATTATACATCCAATCGCGAGTCCTCTCATCTGTCATTACCGCGCTAACGATGCATTGTGGGATATTTCACTGTCCAAGTACGCACAAGTCTGCTCCGATGCATCCTCGATAATATGGGCGGAGCAAGGACACACCCGGGGATTTGGAGCGTATTTGGTTAGATGCGAACTAAGAAATGGAGACGGTGCTTTGGCTGCGACTTAGTACAGACATTAAGAAACAGCCACAGTCTTACAGCCCAGCGATTGTGGGTTATGGGTCTTGCTCACGGACCCAACAGTGGCAGCTTGGCAGAGGTGGGATCTGAACACTGGACCTTAAACACTAGGCCACCCCACTGCATTGGTTACCCACTTTTTAACCTTTATCGGCCTTCCTTGTCCCATCCCAAGCTTTCTCTAACTGTCACATGCCCCAAATCAGTCAATCCTCTCACCTGTCCTGCATTTCCTTATTCACATGCTCTGCTATTTAAGCCCTTTTAATATTGTGCACAATTTAACACTTGTGTTTGGTGAATTCTGCTTGTTCAACGTTCTCTTAAGTTCTTTACATTTGCCTGTTTTCATAGTTTCTGAATTCAGGGGTCACAGACACAAGACCCAGACACAACACCAATCCATGGCACAGCCTGGCCAGCTTCACTGTTGAAGCATGGGGGAATGTTGCCCCTGACCGACCTCTCCTCCCTAAGACACACACACACACACACACACACACACACACTCAGACACGATCACACTGGTGCGACTCCCCAGCTGAATCCGTCACCAGAATCCCAAGACTAGATTAGACTACACCACAGAGGACGCACTGAACTACTCACTTGGCCTTCTCATGGCAGCGAGCAACCTTCATAAGCTCCACATCGCTGTCGAAGGTCATCATTTGCACCCCGTGGGCAGAGGCGTACTTGATCTGAGACACCTGCTTACAAGGGTTTGCGTAAATGATCCTGCTGGGATCCACTCCCACAGACAGCACAAGCTGAATCTCAGTCTAAGGAGAGAGAGCGAGACAGCAGCTGTTAAACAATGAACACATTTTACATTTCCGCTACCATCGTGACATACAGAACATCAGGAGGAGGCCGGTGGACGCACCTTGCTTGCGCAGTCGAAGCCTGCTCCCAGTGTTGCCAGAGTCTTGATGACAGTCCTGCTGTCATTGCATTTCACTGCATAGAATGGCGTGATGCGAGGCAAGGCGCGTGCCCACCTGAGCTGTTTCTTGAGGAGATCCCCTAGGTCTGCCACGAAGAAGGCATCCTTGTCGTCCTGCGAGGTCGACAAAAGTCGAATTAAAATGAGAAAAACACCCCTGGAACATCCTCACAGGCAAAGGAACGAACGAAAGCACGATGGGCTGAACTCACCGACAAGGATGACTCGTTGATCTTCTGCTCAACAATGTCCCGAGCGCAGAATCCCTCCTCGAGGAAGGTGAAGTCAAAGTCGGTGGAAGTAAGCGAGTTCATGGTCACAGTGATGTTCTGATTGCTAAAGAAACTGCAGGAAGACAAACGAGGCATTAATATCCCCTCTCTAACCCCCAACTAGAGCTGTCTATTCAAAACAAGCATGTCTTATCTACAACTAAATGAGTGCTGAACCTGTATTGTTTATTAGTGCTTGTGCTACAGCCTGTTTGGATCTGTTAGTTGCAGACAAAAAACGTAGTATGCCTGACAAAAAACTTCAAACAGCTTATCAAAAAGTAAATAAACAGAGATCCAGAAATGCTGTAAAGAAAAACTGACATCTGTGTATAATTCATAAACACAGGTAACTTTTGGACTCAGTTTATTTGAACTTACTTGGACAGAAAGAGATGGAATTATCAAATAACTGATGGTTAGAAGACCCAAGGCGGTTCCCCAGAGAAGTTGAATCCTTTCAGATAAGCCTCAAGGCCAGGGCCAGTGTACGCTTTGCTCAAGCGAGAAGTCTGAAATAAAGATGTAAGCACATCATTGCACATCAATTCAATTAAGCAAGGATTACAGCAGAGGGGTGGACAGTAGTTGCAGTAGTGTGTAAGTTAAATACATTAAAGTTTATCCAGGTACATTTAAGACTTTGTATCATCATCTACAAAAAACGAGTGAAATGCATTATTGAAATAAAACATAAAGACGCAACTTCTTTTTTTACTGGAATTATTCGTTGCTAACACGTGATGACCAGATTGTCAGGAAACTCTTTATAGCTCTCCCAGTGAGACCACCCACTCACACTCAGAATGGTAAAAGTGTGAAAGGGGTACAGGCTCAATCCCAAATGCACTTAAACGAGACGACTTCAGGCACCCCCCTTTGTAGTGCACTTCAACATAGTGTGAGTGCTTTCTGAGATTGACCCACACCCTCAATGTAGTGCACTTGCAGACATGACGTCGTACCATTTGGGACACCCACATTTGTAAAGAGTATGGGGGACCAATGGGAGCAGGGCAACGCATGCATTTGGCAGCAGAGGCCATAAAGACGCCAATTCAGCGTGTAGCTTTTACACACGTTCATTGACAAAGTGAAGTAGTTTCCTACATGTTCACATTTTGGCTATATTGAGTAAACGTGATTAAAATGATGAAAGAAAACGACCGCAAATCGCCTGTAATAGGCTGAAGGTTCCTGACAATGTCCGACCACGTGGGTTTAAAAATCGCAATTCTGAACAATAACCGTTGGATATTTGCGCTATAGATACAGTTAACTGACCGTTATAAATGAGCGAATTAATGACCAATAACTGTCCACCAACGATTAAAAACAGCTCGTTAACTTTATACAGCCGTTAGACAAAATGCGCCAACTTTAGCCTCGCTATACTAACATACTTATGTACTCCAAAGGAAGCCGCTAGCTTAGCATCAAGGATAACCGCGTAAACGACAATAAAGGGCAAATGTACAAGTTTACAGTATTACATTTTAAAAGGGACTTTTAAAATGATATCACGAGTCATTTTTGTTTCATGTTTTAGCTGGAGCCTTTTGTTAGTATCAGAAGTATTCGAAAGCCGGCAACACTTAGCTAGGTAACTTCATAGCCATGTAACGTTCTTTCAGCGCATTCCGCTTTGTAGTGGTGTTTCAAAAATATACGCACCTTAAAAAGCATTTACAAAGATTTTTTCCCATTAGACCAGAATCCTGTGAATAAAAATAAGTCCGCCTCTTTAGCCAACGCGCCGCTCCGCTCGGTCTGAATGATGCCGGTGAGGCGCTGCTCCAGTATATATAGCGCAGCCGTATCCACGGTAACACACCAGCTGAAACCGGCCTGAACTTCGCCCGCGTGCGAACCGGTTTCAGCTTGTTACTGAGTTTGCGCGCGCGCTTAGTTTCGCGTAAGATGAACGGTTTAATGGCAGTTTTATTAACTTTATAGTGTTATATCGAAAAATAAAACTCGTACACTACAAATTAAACATTTATGACACACGGCGGAATTCAAAGACGATGACCTTGACAGAGAGATATGGGATGTTCAAGTGAACACAAGTACAGAAACGAAAGGCTCCAGAACTAACAAAGATAATATGTAATAATCTGAAAATGACTCAACGCACAACTTTTAGCCCACCCTGATGTCCAAACAAGCTAAAACTGGATCTGTTAGAGCAGAAGTCTGTCATTAAGTTATTTAATTTCAAATAGTTTTACAATGAATGCAACTTCTTATCTTCAAGAGGGTTCTTCATGTAGAAATAGCTCTACAAGGAACTCCTACCAGTCCAAAGAACCTTAGATGAATCCTTTTTCAAATACTCTACAGCAGAAAATATTATAAAAGGTAGAACTTGTTTTAAAAGCTGTGATCCAGCTATGATTTCATTGCTGATACTGATCACACTTGATCATACTTTTTATTAGTTGTTTCTACATGTACATAGATCAAGATATTACTTGCCATAACAAAATTTACTTCACAATAAATGTGCACTGCCATTTATTGAATGGCGAGTGAATTAATGGCCAACACAGCCATAATTTAACATATTTGGTGTATGATAAGAAATAAGCTATTAAATTTTTAAAAAGCCGCACTGTTACCACCTCTGTGAGAAATTTTGTTAAGCAAATGAGTGCATTTTCATGTACAATACAATCATATACCTGTAAATCTGAATCTGAAGGAGAATGACAAGCACTTAAGAAACCTGTTTGGCATATGGTATGTATGGATGAGGTGCATTTCTTTAAGGATTTTAGTCTACCTATAATTACTGAACCAAGTCTTCAAATAAATAAGTAATAATATTGCCACACTGGATCTTATACGCATATTAGACCTGACTCGGGTTTAAAGTTGGATTCCTTTCCTTACACAATCCTCCAATTTTATTTAGCTGAGGCACTGTAGAGAGACCAACTGACCTAAACACTTGTCTTTGGAATGTGGGACGAAACTGGAAAGCCTTGAGAAACACTCACAGAAATTGGGAGAACATACAAACTCCTCACAGACGGAATATGGACCCTGAATCGAACCAGGGATCTATGGAGCTGTGGGGTGTGAGGTGAGCACTAACCACTGTGGGTACTGTGGTGGCTTAGGACCCGAAGGGTTCAAATCCTACTTCTGCCAATCTACCACTGTTGGATTCTTGAGCAAGACTCTTAACCTACAATTGCTTGGATTGTAAGATTGCACTAATTGTAAGTCGGTCTGGATAAGGGCATCTACTAAATGAATTAATGTAAATGTAGACTAACCACTTGTACCAGCTTAAAACCTCAAGGTATGTTGACAATAGCTCACCTCAAGCAAACACATATTTGCTTAATCAACACTTGAGTTATAAAGGACTTGCTCAAGGGCTTGCACAAACTCGAGCTTTACTGTCACTTGCTCAGTCTTAGCCCCTGAGCTTCCACTTTCCCACGTCAAACGCAGGGTTGCACGATTAATGGCTGTCCAGGGTGTGTCTACAGGATGTTAGGAAGACAGTGGTCCACCCTGACTGTCTGTATAGGAAATAGTCAACTTAATAAAAGTCGTTATTTCTGTTATTTGGTATTGAAACATTAACTGATGTGGACTAACGTGAAAATGTTCCTTATGTGTTCATTCCAAATAATTTCAAGCCACTGATTTGTTTTTATATTTAAATATTAATTGTCTTTTTTACACCTCTGTGTATTGAGTTCATAACCTTCTGATTGTCCAGGACTTTTAGTCCAGAGTCCAGTTATAGCTATATCAACATATTTGGGAACTTTCCACCATTAAGTCACATATATTTGTTACAATTCTATGCACTGAGGGTTCAGAGCCTTGCTTAAGATTCCAACAGTTGGCTGTCCTGGGACTTGGACCCCAGACTTTCTAGTCAAGAGTCTAGTACCTTAACCACCACAGCCCTTAAGAAACCGAAGAAGAGTTTATATTACATTTAGCAGACACCCTTGTTAAGTGGGCTATACAAACATATAACATTGCTATAGTCTTCCATAAATCAGACAGATTCAATGATCGAACACTGGCAGCCTGGCAGTGCTGGGACTTGAACCCAAACCCCTTTGGTTAATACTTTAACCACTGAGCCATCAACAGCCAATTAACTGCAGCTCCATTTGGCATGGTGGCAAGAGCCAGCTGCTAAAAATTGCAGAGCCTTGAGAGCCTTGGTTTGAATACTGCATGTTTAAGGAATCGTGTGATGGACTATTAACTTGTCCAGAGTGTACCTCTGCTTACGCCCTGTGACTTCCAAGTTAGGCCCCAGACCCTCAGTTGGGTCTGTTGTGGTACATTGGCTAAATACTGGACTATACACCAGAAGATCCAGGGTTGAGCAATAGCACTTCCAAGCTATTCAAAGTTTCAAGTCCATATCTGAGGGAGCTCATAGCTGTGATATGACCCTGTTGGCCCTGCGATGGACTGCCATCCCATCCAAGGGACTTTACGTCTGTGCCCTGTGTTCTCTAGGATAGATGCCGGACCTACATCTGACCCTGACCAGCACCAGTGGAGATAAAAATGTGAAAAAACTGTATCTAATAATTGGAATGTTTAATGTCTCAGTGGTCTTAGCATATCTCTGCAGGAATCTGGGTTTGTGTTCCAGCCGCACCTTCTGGCTGGGTCAGGCACTTGATGCAGATATGAATGGCTGGGTTTAAGGGACTTGGTAGAGCCAGGGTTTGAACTTGCAACCTTCCAATCAGTTGTCCAGAACAGTCACACATACAAAATAGTTGAAATTGCCCTACTCAGTAAAGTCTACACTCTGTGGAATTATTTTGAATAATCTCAAACTCGAGTTACCACAAGGCTAAAAAGTCATGTACAACCAAAAAAGCAGCAGTCGTTAGTTTTCCACATTTAAGGTTCAGAGCTAAGATAGGAAACTTCATGATCCGTAAAGACTACATTGCTGCGGCTGTCTTGCATATGGCTTCCAGTCACAAACGTGCTCCTGCCAGACCTTTTCTGCTCTGTTCTTTTCTTTGCCACTGGCTTTCCAGACAAATCCTATGATATTTTTCCAAACCGGAGTATGAGGTCATTCTTTATTTCTAGCTTCAAACAGTAGGAAACACGTTGCTTTTTAATGAATGGAATAAAACTCAGAGGAAGAGTAGAGAGAGGTTCCAGTTTTAGCTTGGTGTTTATTCAGGCACTGAATCAGAAGATGGTAATGTCCATTACTCAGTTACTTTCATTTAGATTAACTTTAATTAGCAAATTTACCTTCCTGACATCACTGCTTGCCTTTATTTCAGTTCATTTAGGTAAAATTCAATGATCACACTTACCAGGTGTCAGGCAAGGTGTCGTTCCAGTCCCTCAGATATGACCAGTTGTGCCTGTATGATGCCCGACTCAACACGGGTCACTGTGGAGGTGAAATAACTAAATGTGAACCCCTCTTGAGCACTATATGGATTTTACTTACATAATTAATTTTAGAAGCAAGTCAAAAGCTACCGAAATAAAGCACTCTAATTATAAGGCAACATAAGTCTTAACAGGTAGCGGGAGTTTACACTGTGGTGCTTGTTCTGCCTGTTAACTTGATCTACTGTTAGCTCCAGAATTGGTGGTACCCTTGGTAAAGTTGGGTAAAATGGATGAAAAGTAAAAAGTTTTTCCACTCCAGAATATAGTGTCAAGTTTTCTCCTAATTATTTATTTATTTACTTATCAAATCAAATTTATTTCTGTAGTGCTTTTTAAAATGGAGCATCGTCTCAAAGCAGCTTTACAATTTATATAATCTAGGCCCTAACTGAGCCTAGGGTGAAAGTGGCTCTAAACATTATAAGGAAGAAACCTTGGGATGACCAAGACTCAAAAAAGGGAGCCAACCTCCTTAGATGGCCTAGATGTTATATGTAAGAAATAAACTAATTTACCTAATTAATAGGTAATAATAAAAAAAGTCTAAATAAAAAAGAGAGAACATTTTTCAAGAAAACATAGTTAAAATAAAATAACATATAGACTATGATAAACAGAATACAGCATTATGAAGAGTATAACAAATAAAGGAGGACAGAATCCGAGGTCAGGATCAAACCAGGGATCTCTGGAGCTGTGAGGCGGCTGTGCTATCCACTTGCACCACCTTCCCACCCCATGTTCTCCTATAATAACCAACAACACCATAGATCCTCCACCATACATAACAGTAGGGATTAAGTTACAGGAAGTCTCTTGTAAAACAATCTTTATTTTTTCAGGAATTGCCAGAAAACTCAATTTTTGTCTCATCTGACCACAGAACTCGGTTCCAGTCAGAGTTCCAGTAACATGAAGTGAACTCCAGATGTTTATCTTTGTGGTTAGATGAAAGAAAAGGCTTTCGTCTGGCACGCCTTTCAAATAGTTTGCTGGCAATGAGGTGGTGTCTAATTGTAGATTCGGAGACTTGATGACCCCAAAATGCTTCCATCTTCTGCAAATCTACAGATGTGGACCTCTGCCTCTCTAGCCTTCCTCCACACTTTGCTGGGGGTGGGAGAGAGAGAGAGAGAGAAAGCTTTAGGGCAAAATACACTTGCGTCCTTTTCAGCAAATTTACCTACGGTGGATAAAGGCATTCTTTAATTATTTTCCCTGATTTGTGAACACGTGTGTGTGTGTGTGTGTGTGTGTGTGTGTGTGTGTGTGTAGGGGAGAGGGAGGTGTAACCCGACACTCCTCCTATTTACATTGCATTGTGCATATTTACGTACTTAAAGGTTGGTAAACACTCACGTGGTCTTTAAAAAGTGAGAACATGCTTTAGGCACATCTGTGGTACATTTAATGAAATGTTTGCTTTGTCTCCTATTATCTTAAGTTAATTAAACACAGACTTTTTTTCATCTGCTTTTTAACCATATTTACCACGAGTACAAATAATTCTAGAACTGACTGTTTATAGTGTAAATGAAACAAAAAGCCAAGAAACATATTAACTTTTATCCTGCCAGCTTCATGGCTGTAGTCAGACAGAGAAAGATCTAGCTAGCAAACAGACAATGACTAGATAATGCGCAAATATTATACATTATTTTCATCCTGGTGCATTTAATTCTGGTATGCTTTGTAGGTGGGATTATCATACAAACAGAGCTGATATCATACAAAGAGTTGTGTGCATGCTTGCATGCATGTATGTGTTTATACAGAATAATGCACACATACAGTGTGACTGCAGGCCGATCTGGTATGGCCGTGCAAGTTCAGGAACTCAAAACATACACTAAAAACAGTTTTAACCTTCCAGCAACAAGAGCCAGAGCAGTTCCTCAGAACACATTTATGGTGGCATCCATCTACTTTGAAAGGACAACAAATGACAACTTGGCACTACCGGTTTCTATGCAGTTTTCACACAACATAAGGGTCCCCTTGGTGTTTACAACACATTCGTGAGTGGTGCGAATGACAACAGCGCTTTTTGCTGCCAACCTAATATAATAATCTGGCTCAATGGAAATCATAGTAATGGAGGAGTTTGTTATGAAGTACAGAGTTGCTTCCAGGTGATTCCTATATTAATATATACTTGCGGATTGCATTGCAATCACCAGACACAATATGTCTGATTCAAGCAGTGTTTTAAAATAATAATAATAATAATAATAATAATAGTGACAATAGTGATGATAATATAATTATCATCACTATTGTCACTATTATTATTATTATTTACATAGCACATATTCACATAAGAGTAGATCAAAGTACTTTACTGTACAGAAAATTACATTACAGTAAATCAAAATAAAAAAGTGAAAAAGCAGGAATCAAATTATAAGAGATGCTTGACAATGAACGAGCGAATAAATACCCTGTAAATCAGCATGCCACTGATGCAATAATATGCTGTGGGGACACGTATTACCTTAAGCTAATGGATTCCAGAGAGTAGGTTGGCTCTAATATCTAGATCCCTGCCAAAAGTAAAACCTAGTAGAATTTAAACCAGCTTTAAATATTTCAAATCCATATGGATTAAGCGGATAAGAAAGTGAATGAATGAAAGTGAATATCAATTCTGTATATGGTCAACATGACAAAAAGTATGCAGAGACCCCTTACTATTGGTAACAGGTGCAAAAAACACAGTCATTCACTCTTTCTAGATTAAACATTGGTCGCGACAGAGCTCAGTGACTTTCAGTCTGTTCTTTCAGTCTCTCCTGCTAGAGATGTCCCGGTCAAGTGCTGTTATTATGAAGTGGAAATATCTAGTAGCAACAATAGCTCAGTTGAGAAGCAATAGGTCAGTCATGCTACAACTTATGTATGTAATGGATGATAATAGAGTCAACAGAAGCTTTATAGCCAAAAAAACCCAAACAAGTGATGTAATACAAAGTTTGGAGGACTTTCCAGTTTCAGTAAGTCCACCGTACACAAGCAAGAATGTTATGGTTCAGTATGTTTGCCGTGGACTTCATGCAAAGAACTCAGACCTCAAATCTATCAAAACACATGGATGAATTGGAATACAATACTGATTATGAACAGGCTTTATCTCCTTTTGTCAGTATCTGATCTGGCTAAAGCGCCTGTAAGTGAATGGAAGAAAGATCTGGTGAGAAGCTTTCTCAAAAAAGTGGAGGGTCTTATATCAGCAAAGAGGGAGCAATTCTGAAATGGCAGTGTTTTTGGAACAAGATGTTCAGATGCAGAAGTTTTCTGCCAAGTTCTAAAACATGCAATACACAAAAATAAATATATGTTATTGGTTGCAACACTCAGCAAAGAGTTCCAAGAAATGTTCATGAGCTTCATGGGTTGAGCTTTCATGGCAGACTTATGATCAAGCATAAGATCAGGACTAGACAACCGCAAATAATAAAAAGCTGGGACAGTATGGAAAATGCAAATAAAAATTATATCCAGTGTTCCTCATATTTCCTTTGCCTTTTATTTCATTTGTAGTATGAACCCAAGATATTTCGTTTGTTAAATTACATCCATTCCTGCATTTCAGGCCTGTAACACATTCCAAAAAAAGTTGGGACGGGGGAATTTAGCTAGTAACGAGATAAAAAAAACGTAAATGATTTGATTTCAAACAGGTAATTATAATCATGATTTGGTACAAAAGCAGTATCCACAAAAGTCATTTACACTACTGTGATGTAGCATTAATGCAGAAAAGTACATTGAGATTTTAGAGCAACATAAGCTGCCTTCAAGATGACCTTTTCCTGATCTTTTCCAGGGCATTTTTCACCAAGACAATGCAAAACAAGCCAAATCAGAAAAAGTTAGGACTGAAATATGGAAATCATTTCCAGTCTCTCCATGAGGGACATTGTTTTTAAACATTTCAATAATTTTCCCACACATTTGTTGATAAACTGGAGATCCTCTGCCCAACTTTACTCCTTCAAAGACTTTTCGTGGATACTGCACCTGTTCACATCACCTGTTTGAAATCACATTATTATTTAGTTTTTTTTTTAGCTCATTATTAGAACTAAACTGTCCCTGTCCCAACTTTCTGGAATGTATTGCAAGCCTGAAATGCAGGAATGGATGTTTATTAACAAATGAAAAAAAAAACAGAACAAAAACATGACATATATTGATTCACACTGTCTGCAATGGAATAGAAGTCAAAAGAAATATAAGGAACACTGTGTATATTATTTATTTGTATTTTCCATACAGTCCCAACTTTTTCTGATTTGGTGTTGTACTACATTGTTTTCATAGCAATAATAACTGGTGGGCACTCAGGGTGTTCAGCAGTCTAATGCGCTAGTTCACCACCGCAGGCACCTGGTTCCCTGGGGGTTCATTTGGTGTCTTCTGACTGGGTTAGGCTTCACATGCAAACATGACTGACTGTGTTTGAGGAAGGTGAGGCTGCTTGAAGTATGTTCCCCAGGGACAGAAGCTGAGCTCCCATGACCCTGACCAGATTATGTGAGGTTACAAACTGCAAAACACAAAAACTTTAGGCCCCTGGGTGTCACAGTGGCAAGTCCATTACTTTGCTTACCCAGGTTTGAGTGCTGGTGGTGCCTTCTGGCTGGGTCTGGTGTCACACAGCCAGTTGGCTGTTTCTGACGTATGGGAGGCCAGATGGGGGATCTGCAATGGATTGGTGTCTTATACACTGTGTACTTCCACCCTCAATCCTCACCAGCACCCCTCCAACCCTCTTTCCCACGACCAAGGTGGTGCAGTGGTTATCTCCATCACCTCACAGCTCCCAGAGACTCAGGTTTGAGCCCAGACCTGGCTGCTGCCTGTGTGGGTTTCCTCCCAAATTCCAAGGACATGTATTAGATCAACTGACATCTCTAAAATGTCCCAGTGTGAATTTTAGTGCCTGTTTAGGGTTGGCTCCCGCCTTAGTTAGGCCCTGACCTCCCTCGTTACTCTGTATTGGATTAAAGGGGTATGGAAAATGAGTGAGTGAGTGAGTGATTGACATATCCTGCTCAGCAGGACTCTTTATTGCATTAATTGGAAAACTGCATGCACTGCCCAAAATTCCTAATACTCGTAGCCGAATGGAAGCAAATCCCAAGCTAAATGATTCACAAATCTGGTGAATAACCTTCGCCGCTTTTGCGTGTTCATAAAAACATTTCTGTGAAAGTCAAGTCAAATTTACACTCATTGACAAAAAAGTAACTTGCCAAGAAGGAGTTGTTGGAATCGAATGAAACTGTATTTCTGAATGTAATGATGATATATGTAAGTGATTACAATATTAGAGCGAAAGGATAAATTTTTTGGGGAAAACCTTACAATTGAAAGGATACAACATTGGAGACAAACATTGTGTATGTTTTCCACAGCACAGGGGTGTAGTGAAGGTGCCAAATGTGCCTGGCTGGTGGACACGAAACTCTGGGAGTTGCTTGTGCTTGTCGGTAATTCAAACGTATGTGGGTGCCCTCAAGGAACCACTAACCACCCAACATCTACCAAAAAGCTAGGTCAGAACGGCTTAGATGGCAGGCAATTCATCGAAATGACCATCCTGCTTCTCTCAGTCCTATGATGTGCCCCCTCTCAAAGTCTGTCAACTGGGCAAAATGTCTTCGAGTGTGTCGCAGAGGCATGTATACTACCAAGGGGTACACTACCAAAAAATATCTTCAGAGTCTTTTAGTAGACAGCAGGGGAAGCACTTTTATGCCTCTTCTGGCAAGACCCGGTGTCTAATCAGACCACACCTGTAATCATTTACATATCTCCCTGAGACAGAACTGCCTGCAGAGTTGCAGCAATCCGACATTTTTGAGGGTTTTTTTTTTTTTATTGAGTATATTTCTATAACACTTTTTACAACAGAGGATTGTGTCAAAGCAGCTTTGCTATCTATTTAACTATCTGGGCCCACAGTTCCTAACACTAAACATGTGATAAATATTTGTTGTCAGTTTTTATCAGCTTCCTGGTCAACTTACCACAGATAATAAGATTTGCTGCTGGGGAGATCTAAGATCAGAGATAAAGTTTATTTTTAAATCTAAAAATAGCAATAGTCACACACACACACACACACACACACACTGATCCTGAAGCTAAACTGATTAGTTGCTTTTACATGGCACTGTGGTAACAACATGTAGAAGAATGAGCAACACAGGATGTGTGGGGAAATTTTGTGATGCACCAAACAGGATGGCCTAAGTCTGGGTCCAATGTCGCCATTAGTGTTCTATTGCCTGTAACAACTGGGAACTAAACCTACGTGATGTACAAATGCTTGGTTCTTATCTTTATCACAAAACAGACACGCAGACAAATAACAGTAATAATCTTTAAATACGCCTTTCATACACGCAGCAGTTCAAATAGCTTTACAGGACAGAAAAAATATGAATCAAATAAACAGATGAGGAAATCATGATGAAAATAATGAACACCCTGTAAATTAGTACACCCTGTCTTTTAAGGAAAACCCGTCCTATTGATTGATCATTTAGGGAAAACCCTTTGCCTATTCGAGGAAAACACACTGTAGGTGGAAAACTAGGGATAAAATGGAGGAAAACTGATCCTAATGAGCTCCTCAGAAACTAATCAGATTCCAAAAATATGGATTTAAATACATCTTAACAGATACTGTATAAAACAGCACAAGAAAAAGACATACAATTGATTACAATGCTAATTATCAATTGATAATGTAAAACAAAAAGAGAAAGTAAAACATGGCAGTGCTAATAAAACATAGGCCTGCTTCATAAAATACTGACTTGGAAAGCTTCTTTTTGATTGTGCCTAGAGAGGCAGCACCTCAGGGAGAGAATTCCAGAGCTTCGAACCATGGTGGCTAAATGGCAGATCTTTAGTTTGTGTTTGCTGGTAGATGAGCTAAGTGCCTGTAACATAACTAACAATCCATTCACCAAGATATGGAGGAGCAATAATACTGCTGTACGTCACACAGCTCACACAACGATAAATTAATTTTTTTAAATAACCCAAAAGAACCCAAACCACATGAAGGCGATCATCGGGACCTAACAGTGCCAGTATCTGAAACAGACAAACCTTACCTCGACAGAGGGGGGATAGGAACCAGAGCAGCTCAGCACTGGAAACCAATTCTCTACCTAATAAGCTTCCCTGGTTTGTATTCTGCCTGGTTGAGATTGAACCACATAATGCATAAACCTCTGTGTGAGGCCCACATTTCTCGGTTCCTGTAGGTTGGTCTGGCATCGTTAAGTCCAGATGTTGGTAGCTGGCTCCAGATAGTGTTTCCCAAACGCTGGGGTTTGTGCCAGATTTATGTCCCGAGACACCCATCAGGGAAATAATGCTTGAACGTTGCCAGAGGTGCCCAACTTCATGGGGTGAGAGCTGGGTCATGTGTATGATGTGGTGCAGACCAGGGGTGCCTCCATAATTACACAATGTAATAGATACCAAATTTGGCATATACAAAAGTTGAGCATGTGACTGACTTGCTGATTACAGGTATGTGCCATTTAACACCCGCATTACGTTCTGTGGAACAGGACATTCACTGAAATGGATGTTGAACGGACATGACCATAGTCACGAAAAACATTTTATGCTACTGTAATGTAAACATAAAGGGTATTTTCACAAGAAAAATGAGTTAGCATACCGCTGAAAACACGAGCGGAACGCTACCATCTACACAGCATCCCTAATGCCACCGCATTTGTAATTTATAGAAATTCACAATAAGTATAGAAAATACAGAAAAGGACTGTTACAACCCTGTTTAGGTTAAAGCTGTAACATTTAAGAGGATGGTAGGATAGACCTGATACTTTTGTTTGATGGAAGCCAAACATGCATTGATAGACATGCATCTGCTCGTGGATCCTCAGCGTTGATTGGCTGTTTTCGTCAGGAGTTCAAAGTCAGATTTTTATTTCCTATCATTTATAATAATTAATTATTAAATAACCTCAGTCGTTAAAGCAAAACAAACGTTGATTGAACGATCTCTAAAATGTCCCAGTATGAGCGAGTATGCATGTGTATGGCGATGGACTGGCCCTGTCCAGTGTTGATTGTGTCACGGAATTAGGGTTTAAGATTTTTTTAGGCAAGAATGTAGTTGCTTAAAATTCAGCTGTGATCAGTTTATCAAGATAGAGCCTACATTAAAAAGAAACTCAGACGATTTTTGAGATATGACGTAAAGTTATGACCTTATTTATTATGCATTATATTTATTATTTATTCAACCTGTATTCTAAATATGAATTGTCTGATATCAATTGAAGTTCAGAACTAAATCTGGTGCTCGCTTATGTTCGGGAAGGTTTCTATTTTATGGCTAAATGCGATCGGTTTGTTATGCTACCTTCAAGTGGTGTCAGAAATATCATATTTATGAGATGACCACGCATGAACTTCACCAAAATGTCATATTTACTATTGGGAAACTCGGATTTTTCGATGAGCCCCGACTTTCAGTAACAAAACGTCATGGCGGCTGCCAGTTTGGATGCTGCTACTGATGCAGGTCCATTGGGATTTCAATAAATAATTGATGTAGACAGTTTGTACTGTAAACTGGTCATACTTCTGTTATTAAGCAGTGACAACACATGAACACATGCAGGTTAAAGACTTTGAAATGACTAAGCAATATGCAAAATTCTAACCTATGTGATTCAATGATGCTAATGTGATAAAAATGTTAGTCATATAATGAGTTTCCTGCCGGTTTCATTTTCATTTTCATAGTAAGGCATAATTTTTTTTGATTATACATAAGCAGAAGTAAAAACTAAAGTTTTCTTGGTGTCTGTTCTCACCACCCAACCAAAAGTACTTGAACGCATGTCATGTCATTATTATGACCTCCGACCTCGTAGGTAGGAATTTCCGAGGAGGATTAGGCAGCATTATATCTGTTGTAACACGTAGATTAAACTATTCAATGGAACATTAAACATCTGAGCACTTCCTCCACCACAGACAGGCGTTATACAATATGTTTTAGGTTTCTATCTAGGTGTAAAAGTAAACTGTCAAGTCTCCATAGCCAAGAACGCTGCTGCTCCAATTGCTGCTCCCATCCTCAGGAGAATGTACTCGCAAGTCAAACTTCCAGACAAGGAAGTCCAAACTTCGTGTACTTGGTATTGAGAAACGGCCAGTGTGGATTATGATTATTTTTAATCTCTCTTTTTACACCCATCATTTGCTAAAATCTCTAATTTCTTGTGGTAAGACGACAGATCATTTTCATCTGGAACACTCTCAAAATGCTTTGTTGGCATGTTTTCCATTGTAGCACATTATGGGGAAAAAAAGCATAAAACATGGCATGTGTCAACCGTTTGGCACCTCCAAATGGTCCTACCCAGAGGACAGAAAATTAAAAAGCAGATCTCCATAATATCTCTGTAGTTTCTCCTAGGCAGCAATGTTATCAAATGGAAAGACAAACGAGACTTTAGCAGAAGTCTCCTGCAGCTCATTTGTGTTTCCTGAGATAATGACCTTGGTAATCCTCTTGAGTTGTAGTACAGATCTCTGTACAATCTGCTTAAATATTTCTTCACCGTTCGAGTGGCTCTTTTCTAATCAGGCATCTGATCCAGTTGTACATTGATGTTTCAGTGCCTGAGATTGTACCAGTTGGGGATTACTTCAGCAGTCTGATCTTTACTGTGCAACATGATTTCTGTTTAAGAAATAAAACATTCAAGAATGAAAAGTAAAACTGGAAAGTTGTGTTAATTGAACTTTAGTAAGGTTACAAAGCTTTAGTTCTTAGTTCTTTAGTTCTAGTGATTGATTTTGCTAGCTTTTTCATTGCTTTGCTGAGTAATGCATGTTAATTCTTAGAGAGAAAAAATGGAGTCTCGAAACGGATAAAGACAAGATCTTTTAAATAAAATGGGAGAATCACAAATAAGTCTACGGAGACATTAAAGGTCAACAGATTGACCTCTGGGTAGTGTTTATTGTAAGGTCTCAGAATTTTACACGCTTGTTAATGGTGTGTTGCTGAAAGGTGTCATATTCAGGCCTGTCCTAAAATCAACAAAACATGCCACGTGACCTCCGACGCCCAGATTTATTGCAACAGCCTTGTGTCTACTGCTGGTTGGAATCAGTTTTAACCCCAGGAACAAGTGAAACAAGACCATTCTATACTTGTGGTCATGTGACAGGTGTGGTCATCGTTCCCATTCAGACATGTTAATCATCTACAACGGGAATCACCATGACAACCAGACTTTCTACAAGGCAAAGAAACATTCCAGGAAGCCACGTCATAGTTTACAGGGAGAGGCGAAGTAGCAGGAACAGCCCCCCTACCCAACACACACACATACACACACACACACACACACACACACACACACACACACACCAGACCAGACCAGACCAGACTGCGGAGGACAGTCTTTCCTTGTTCAGCTGCATAATCGGCGCTCATTACTGAACAGGCGTCAGCCTCACGCTCCTCCCTACATACGCACTACTGTTAGGAAAGCAGCAGAGACAGATGTTACTCCACACACAAGCACAGGAACAGGAAACAATGCAGGAGTACACTAGCTTTAACTGGTTCAAGCCAACACGTGTCATTGGCCAATTTTCCCCCCGTAAAGAGAGTTTTGCAAGGTACATTAAATTACTGGGACACGTATTTACACTATAGTCTGTAATGTGTTCTGCTGCTGAGACACAGCCATTATTTTCTAAGCCTGTAGACAAAAGATTATGTCTGGCCTTGGACTAGTTCTTAGAGTTCTGTTTAGTCTAGGACGAGGCTTAAAGACACACTATGATAGATTGTGTTAACATTTGCCAGTGTCTTGTCTGTACACCTCTGGAGTAGCGTAGAAAGCACGGTCTGTACAACCTGGGATCCCTGTACTTCTATATGAACAACCAGTGATGGACAAAGTACAGGACTCCAATACTTCAGGGAAAGTACAGGCTACAGTACAGTACTAATAAAAAAAAATACTCCAATAAACATACAGTAGTGCTTGAAAGTTTGTGAACCCTTTCAAGTTTTCTATTTCTGCATAAATCTGATCTAAAACATTATCAGATTTTCACACAAGTCCTAAAAGTAGATAAAGAGAACCCAGTTAAACAAATGAGACAAAAATATTATACTTGGTCATTTATTTATTGAGGAAAATAATCCAATATTACATATTAGTGAGTGGCAAAAGTTTGTGCCTCTAGAATTAGCAGTTAATTTGAAGGTGAATTTAGAGTCAGGTGTTTTCAAACAAATGGGATGACAATCAGGTGTGAGTGGGCACCCTGTTTTATTTAAAGAACAGGGATCTATCAAAGTCTGCTCTTCATAACATGTTTGTGGAAGTGTATCATGGTACGAACAAAAGAGATTTCTGAGGAACTCAGACAAAAAGTTGTTGATGCTCATCAGGCTGGAAAAGGTTACCAAACCATCACTAAAGAGTTTGGACTCCACCAATCCACAGTCAGACAGATTGTGTACAAATGGAGGAAATTCAAGACCATTGTTACCCTCCCCAGGAGTGGTCGACCAACAAAGATCACTCCAAGAGCAAGGCTTGCAATAGTTGGCGAGGTCACAAAGGACTCCAGGGTAACGTCTAAGCAACTGAAGGTCTCTCTCACATTGGCTAATGTTATTGTTCATGAGTCCACCATCAGAAGAACACTGAACAACAATGGTGTGCTTGGCAGGGTTGCAAGGAGAAAGCCACTGCTCTCCAAAGAGAACATTGCTGCTCATCTGCAGTTTGCTAAAGATCACGTGGACAAGCCAGAAGACTGTTGGAAGAATGATCTGTGGACGGATGAGACCAAAATAGAACTTTTTGGTTTATAGAAAAGCGTTATGTTTGGAGAAAGGAAAACACTGCATTCCAGGATAAGAACCTTCTCCCATCTGTGAAACATGGTGCTGGTAGTATCAGGGTTTGTGCCTGTTTTGCTGCATCTGGGCCAGGATGGCTTGCCATCATTGATGGAACAATGAATTCTGAATGATATCAGAGAATTCTAGAGGAAAATGTCAGGACATCTGTCCATGAACTGAATCTCAAGAGAAGGTGGGTCATGCAGCAAGACAACGACCCTAGGCACACAAGCTGTTCTACCAAAGAATGGTTAAAGAAGAATAAAGTTCATGTTTTGGAATGGCCAAGTCAAAGTCCTGACCTTAATATAATGGAAATGTTATGGAAGGACCTGAGGTGAGCAGTTAATGTGAGGAAACCCACCAACATCCCAGGTGTGCAGCACTGATCAACAGTTACAGGAAACGTTTAGCTGCACAGGGGGGTCACACCAGATACTAAAAGCAGAAGTTACTGAAAGCAATATAGAACATTCTAAGGGGTTCACAAACTTTCAAGCACCACTTTACAAGTTCTAACTAAATGAGAAAATGTTGTGACAGTGTGGAAAATATATATAAATAAATCTACTTTGACTTTCATCTCATTGCAGACAGTATGAACCCAAGATATTTCTTGTTTTTTTTTCTGGACAACTTCATTCAATTTGTTAATAAACAGCCATTCCTGCATTTAAGTAAAGCATTTATCACATTGTAATGTTGCCATTCGTCTCACAATACTTAAAAAATGAGTATATGTACTTTTTTGCATTAATGCTGCCATCACAGAAGTGTAAATGACTTTTGCTAAGGGCACTGACACAACCTCATTCCATGACAGAGCCTGGCTTTTGGACTTGTTGCTGATAACAGTCTGGATGGTCATTTTTATTTTTGGTCCGGAGCACACGGCGTTTATTTCTTCCAAACATTTTCTGGAACATTGATTCATCTGACCACAATACACCTTACCACGGTGTGAAGGTGCCTCCGAGCCCAGAGAAATCGATGCGTCTGTTGGACATGCTTAACACAGGGCTTCACAGTAACGTTTTAAGTGCCATTTGTGAATGAAACTCCATATTGTAATGCTTGATAAAGGCTTGATAAAGGCTTGATAAAGTAATCCCTCGTCCATCTGGTCATTCATATCAGCTACTGAGAAATAACGGTTCTTGATGCAGTGCCGTCTGAGGGATCGAAGATCATGGATCTTCAGTTTAGGGTTGCGCCCGTACCCTTTACGCACTGAAATTAATCCAGCTTCCTTGAATCGTTTAAGGATATTAGGGCCTGTAGAGGAAGAAATATACAAACACCTTCCAATCTTTCTTTGAGGAACATAGTTTTTAAACATTTCAATCATTTTCTTACATATTCGCTGATAAACTGGAGATCCACCTTTACTCCTCAAAGACTCAGCCTTTCATGGATGCTGCTTTTGTACCAAATCATGACTATTATCCGCTGTTGACATCACCTGTTGGAAATCACATCATTATTTAGGTTTTTAACCTCATTACTCGCCCTAAATTGCCCCTGTCCCAACTTTTTTGGAATGTGCTGCAGGTGTGAAATCCAGGAGTGAATGTTTAACTAATGAAATGAAGCATGACCATGACCATTGAGTTTGTAATCTGTTTATGTCATATTATGTGTTTTAAGTATCAGGATTGTATCGGGAAGGTGCTGAGCCATATAATAACGTGATGCATGTATACAGTAAATGCACCCCCAAGACACTTTTATATCTGATTTGAATCTGAATGCTGAAAGCACTTCAACAGGAGGTTTGACACTGAGTGTACTCACATATTAAACGAGTGTAAATACACCATTCCGAGATGCATCTGGCTGTCAGCACCTGTCCAAAACTTTATGACACAGCACACAATAGTAGAGGACACACACAGAGCTGGCAATATGGAGATCTAGCATTGTCCAAAATTCTAATACATTCGACTCCCAGTTTGCCTAAATTGATCTGTGCACTTGTTATGCCATGGCTGCTGTATTAAACGTGTTTAACAGCCGTCTACTTCTAATCATTAACTCCTGAAGTCGGAGTCTTCCTCTTAGTTTAAATAAATTTAAAGATGTGATGTAAAACCCTAATGTTTGATGAAGCAACCATCTTTTCCAATTCTGTAAACAAAACTGAAAAAAAGTGGCTGGGCCCAGTGTTATGAGTTTATTTATACACTAGTGTGCAGAAGTCTGAGGCATTCTACATTTTTCAGTTTATATTCTTATATTATGTATTTATTTAAGTTTTAGTGGTCTCTGCACTTTTTAGTTCTACAATTACACACTGTAGTCCATCTTTTTCTCTACATACTTTATTATATAATATACCCTTTACTCTGTTCTCTACGGTGGCCCGAAGAGTCACATCACAACCGCATTTACAAAGCAAGCAAAGGTGAAGAACACAACAGCATGAACTCAGAACACAAATACATTAAGGAAAAACGCTGCAACCTTAAGGGAGAACACAACATAATTTCCAAAAATGCTGAATTTGGTGAAAACACAACAACATTTAGGAGGCAAACAAAAGTCGAGAACACAAATACATTTAAGCAGAACAGAACAGCGTTAACCGAAACGAAAAAACATTTACAAAAACACTGCATTTGCCTCTCACTCTGGAAATGCTTCGGGCCACTAGAGGCATCGTTTTGCATCTAAAAATATGCGATGAGTGAAAATTTCCTACAATATCGCTACCAATGTCAGTTATTTTTTAATTTGTTAATTTTGTTTACTTTATATTACTTACTTGATCTCATCTCACATTTTCTGCTTATCGATTTCAGGGTATCGGTGGAAGCAGGGCAAGCAAAGGCCAGACATCCTCACAACAGCTCTGGGTGGATAACCTTCAAAGTACTACTGCTGTTGTGTTGTGGAATGAAGTTAAGATTTTAGGCGATAATGTAGTTTTTAACTACGCGGTCAGTTTATCAAGATACATAAATAGATAGTGTACATAAAAAATTGCTCCGCCATATTAGAAGACTTGACGTAATGTTATTATCTTATTTATTATGCATTATAGGCTTTCTATTGTTTGTATTTTTTTTATTGTATGAAATATTTTAATTTATTCGATCTGTATTCTAAATATGAACTTCTGATGTGAATTGTTGAAGTCCAGAATTAAATTACCTTCTAAAATCTGATGTTTGGTGCTTGCTTATGGTTGGGAAGGTTTCTACTTTATACTTAAATGCAATCGGTTTGTTATGTGCATTGTTACAAGTAGATTAAACTATTAAGTAAAAGATATGAGCACTTCCACCATTGACATACTTTGTGTTAGGTTTTTATTTAGGTGTGTAACAAGAGTTACCTTGCTATGTGTTTCTTTGTTGCAACACAGACACAAAGAGTTGAGATATTTGTGACGTTGCACATTACAAGATGTAGTTTAATAAAGTAAGCAAGTTTAAAGCTCTAACCGTGCTTTGACGTTCTGGACAGTCTTCATTGAACGGACAGAACAGAATGAAACAAGGTGCACAAATTGTCAACCTTTCAAACAAATGGGTAGACAGGTTTATAAATAATTCAATAATTACACAAATGTACAGCTAGAGAGAATTGCTGATATGATACGGAGTCAAAAATGCTGCTTTTGGGAGTTTGTACTCACAAATTGAACTTGCCGAGATTGTACTACCAATTTTTATGCCTTTTTTTAAATTGAAAATAAGGAAAATGCATAAATAAATGAAGTAAATAACAATACTACAAATAAAAAGTCTTGTTAGTCCTTTGGAACCACAAGCAGCAGCACAGAAGCACTGTTTTCTTAGCTTTAAGGTTTTCTGAAGGGTGTTTAGAGACCATGTACTGATTAAGTTCATTTTTGAAAGCAGGAAAGAAAGGTTTGTTTCCTCTAATTTCACATATGAATATATACAGTTGGCAAAAAAGTATTTGGTCAGCCACTGATTGTGCAAGTTCTCCTACTTAGAAAGATGAGAGAGGTCTGTATTTTTCATCACAGGTACACTTCAACTATGAGAGACAAAATCAGAAAAAAAAAATCCAGGAAATCACATTGTAGTAGGATTTTTAAAAAGAATTTAATTGTAAATCATGGTGGAAAATAAGTATTTGGTCACCTACAAACACAGCAAAGATTTTTTAGCTTTCACAGACCTGTAATTTCTTCTTTAAAGAAGCTCTTCTGTCCTCCACTTCAGTCGTTAACCTGTATTAATGGCAAAAACCTGTTTGACCTCGTTATCTGTATAAAAGACACCTGTCCACAGCCTCAAACAGTCAGACACTCCAAAACTCAACCATGGCCAAGACCAAAGAGGTGCCGTCGAAGAGTGAATCTACAATAGGCAAGCAGGTTGGTGTGAATAAAATCAACTGTGGAAAGCAATTGTAAGAAAATGGAAAGACAATTACAAGACCATTAATAATCTCCCTCGATCTGGGGCTCCACGGAAGATCTCAACCTGTGTGGTCAAAATGATCATGAGAATGGTGAGCAAAAATCCCAGAACTACACGGAGGGGCCTGATGAATGAGCTGCAGAGAGCTGGGACCAAAGTAACAAAGGCTACCATCAATAACACACTACGCCGAGAGGGACTCAGATCCTGCAGTGCCAGGCGTGTCCCCCTGCTTAAGCCAGTACATGTCCAGGCCTGTCTGAAGTTTGGCAGAGAGCATATGGATGATCCAGAAGAGGATCGAGAGAATATCATGCGGTCAGATGAAACCAAAATAGAACGTTTTGGTAAAAACTCAACTCGCCGTGTTTGGAGAAAGTAGAATGCTGAGTTGCACCATACCTAGGGTGAAGCATGGGGGTGAAAACATCATGCTTTTGAGCTGTTTTTCTGCAGAGGGGACAGGACGACTGATCCGTGTTAAGGGAAGAATGAACGGGGCCATGTATCGTGAGATTTTAAGCCAAAACCTCCTTCCATCAGTGAGAGCATTGAAGATGGAACGTGGCTGGGTCTTCCAGCATGACAATGATCCCAAACACACCGCTCGGGCAACGAAGGAGTGGCTCCGTATCTATGTAGGAGAACTTGCACAATCAGTGGCTGACTAAATGCTTTTTTGTCCATCTGTATTTACTCTCATTCACTCACTTCCTTATCGGCTTGATCCTGAACAGAATAAAAGATTTATTAAAAATATTTCCATTCATTAACCTTCTCATAACGACATATACCAAAGAAGACTTATTTAAAGCGAAAAGTCAGATATAATATAAGCTTGAATAAACATCAAAAGACCAAACCATGCTAGTGTGCATACATTGCCACAAAAGACGAATAACATTCGTACAGAAAGAACAATCAGTCTCAATGTCAGGCTTAAGAATATCTTTATGCTGGAAAGAATCTATGGATTTATTTAAGTGCAACCTCTCTCACTTTCTTAGAAAGTATATACATGGCAAGGACCTTCCACCAAGGTACATTCTCTACAATCTATCCCAGTATGGCATTATATAAGGAATCGTAACAATCTCTTTCTGGGATAAAGCTCTAATTTTCCGGTTATTCTGTTGCTGCTCAGTATAAAAGAAGTTACTACCAAGCGCACTATCAAGTCTGAAGTTTGCGTTCTTGTATTGAAAAATCATTCACATGTCGAATATTTTTCAGATGCAAAACAATGCCTCTAGTGGCCAGGAGCACTAGGAGAATTAAATGCAGCATTGTTGCGAATGTTTTTCGTTTCGGTTACCGCTGCTGTATTCTGCTTAAATGTATTTGTGTTCTCGATTTTGTTTGCCTCCAAAATGTTGTGTTTTCACCAAATGCAGCATTTTTGGAAATAGTTGTTGTGTTCTGCCTTTATGTTGTTGCGTTTAGGTGGTTTAAAAGTCCAGCAGCACTGCGGTGTCTGATCCACTCGTATCAGTGCAACACACACTGATACAGGCATTTAGGTGCTTGGGTGGCACAGTTGTCAAATATGCTTGCCTATCATTGCAGAGTTCCAGTCTCAGTCCAGTCACTGGAGGCTATGCACAGACACCACTGGTTATGTCTGAAATGAGGGACGTTCGTGAGAGGATATATCTCCGTGCTGCTACAGAAGTGTCCCCTGTTGGGTATCAGAGATGCTTGCTTATGTCACTTCCCCTCAGGGTAGGGGTTGTCACGCAGTGGGAATAACAAACAAGGGAACTGGACATTACCAGTTTGAGTAATGGAGGAGAAATGATCTTAGTCTGGATTGAAAATAATTAAGCAAAATGTTTAAAAAAATGTTAGTGTTACAGTTTAGGCACAACTTGTTTGCTATTAAGAGCTGGATGAAGGTACACAAACTGTTTTTCTTGCAGCTGTTTATCTACTTTAACAGCTGGGTTACACTCATAAACTGAAAGTTTTAGAACCATTACCTCCATGGTCATGTTTGCGTTGTGATTCACTGTGCTTGCGTGCCATATCTTAAACACACTCGTAAATGCCTTTCTTCTCCGGAGCAATTCTTTCATCCGGCACACCTCTGAAGACTGTCTAAGGTGTGTCATAAAGGCAGGCGAAACAGTCAGGTGGTATCACAGAATCATGTCAGAACACAAGAGTGCGGTACAGGTGACGAAGTAGTTCTTCAAGTCGTAAAACAACTTGGCGCAACTTTGGTTGGTCAGAGCAACACATTCTACTGCCACTGTATGTCTATGGAAATTCCATGCCTGTGTGCTTCATGTTATGGACCAGTATGCATTGAGTGTGGCTGGAATAACAGAGATCATTCATTAGAAGGGTTGTCTACATATTTTTGGACATATAATGTGTCAGGTATTTGCAGAGCAGGTTGAATTTAATTACTGGTTCTTAAAAGTGATGATGCATGACAAGAAAAAATTGTCTATTAATTATCTAGTAAGACCTAATCAAAGGATAATACAATAATAATACAATAAACATTTTCCCTAACCCTGACCTTAGACTAAGGACAGAGCTGGGGGTTCATAGTCAAAGAGTCTTATGGTGATCAGAGTCGTGGGGTTGTCGATGTCTCATGTGATCCCTCTTGGCTGTGTTACCTACCAGTTCTCCTCTTTCTAGCTATGCTGCTACAGCTAAAGCTGCTGGGGTCTCATACTACACATGGGATCAGTGATTGTTCATCACTGATCAATAACTAACTACATTTTCTGTCCAAACTGTGTTCTTGTACCAGTTCCAGCCCAACACATGATGTTCATCCGCTGCAGCTTCACTCAAGCTGCTTCCGTCATCAGTTCCAGCCCCATCACACCCGGGGCACACCCTCATGAGAGCAGTAACCCTCACCGTCCTCCGGATATCTGGGGACGAAGTGCCGCCAAGGACTTTCCTGCTTAGACTGGAGATCCTGGAGTGACTCGGTGTATCAGACTACTTAATGCTGATGTGCATATTTTACATTTTATTTGAACTATGACTCCATGAATTATTAGTTTAGATAAATTAGTTTCATTCTTAGATTTATCATCTACGTCACCCAAGGAGGTTGGGTCCCTTTTTGAGTCTTGGTCCTCCCAAGGTTTCTTTCTCATAACACTCAGGGAGTTTTTCCTTGCCCCTGTCACCCTAGGCTTGCTCAGTTTGGGACTGGACGTAGTTATTAGGAGATAATCTAAAATTGTAAAGTTGCTTTGAGACAATTCTCCATTGTAAAAAGCGCTACATAAATAAATCTGACTTGACTTGATTCAGGAATTTTAAAAACCTGAATCAACCAGAAATAAAACTTGTTTAAAGACTGTTTTAAGATTTGCAGTTTGAAGGTCTGGATTTGAAGGTCGCAGACAAAGCTTATAACAAGGTCAGGTGGTACGTTTAGGGGAGTAATATTCTGCCTGTGCCTAGTAAATTTAGGGCTATGATCCAAATGTATCTTTTAAAAGTGAGTAAGCAAGCTTACAATGCCCTATTTAGGTTGTATTACTGTCTTTTTTAGTCAGGGTTTCTCGGATTAGCTCCAGATCCATAAAAACCCACCTTAGTGATGAATAAACACTTACAGTTTAGTTTTTTTTGTGCAAATATGCCAGTAAATTGTGTCACAAATGATGTCAACTTGATGCCGAGTCTAGCCGTACCCCCAGTGTCCTGATATGCTCTACAGTAAAAGGCTAAAACAACGCAAAAAGAAGAAAAATGAGAAAGTGGTTACAGGGATCACATTTATTGTATGGAAAAGCTGGAAATATGGTCCAGCCGTGGCATGACTTCCCCATTTTTTGCACTTCACTTGATTTAGCTAATTACAAGCAGATACCAAATGACCCAGTGCATCAGATCCTCAGTCGTTATCCTTGTGGGGAGCAAAGAATGGGAAATTTGACTTCATACTGTGGTTGCCATTCTAATACTACTGAAATGGATAAATCAGACGCTTTAGTGACAAATGAAGATATTTTTAGTTGAAGTGGAACCTCAAAAGTCTCCACTCAATTCCGTAGGAACTAAACGTGTCGGATAACTCCATACGCACATGGCCGTTTGATTGCTGCATTAGGAAAATGCTGACCACACTCTGGGTTACAAAGTGCGGCTCTGTGCCTGAGATAAATCCATATAAAATGCCAGTGTAAGGGAAACGCTGAACTCATCTGCACAGCTTCTGGTGGTCTGTTACTGCAGAGCTTCTCTGATTTCACTCAGGATCGATAGTCTGAGCTCCTATAATGCAGATAATGAACAGAGGCCAAGACCCACAGGCCTGAGATCATCCTTTCTGCTCGAGTCAGCACATTTCTCCTCTATCTCACAGCCAGAAAGAGACCGAAACAAAAGGGGTAGATCAGAAGGAGAACGAACAAGAGGGGGGATCAAATGGGATAACCAAGGAGAGGCAGATGAGAGTGGGAAAGAGAGAAAAAAGATAAATGCAAGAAAGGGCTTTCCTGTACCACTCACGCAATGGAATGCAACACAAAATCTGACATTTCATGTCCTGTCCAAGCAAACCGTCACATCACCGACTTGTCAACACTAGCTTGTGCCCTCGGGTGGCATAGCAGCCTAGCACGCTAGCCCTCAAACGCTGGGACCTAGATTCTAAGAGTCTTTTGGCTGGATCAGATGTCGCATTCAGAGACCACTGGCTGTGTCTGAGGGAGAGACAGTTAGGAAAAAACTTCCCTGGCACCGTAACAGTGACTTCCACTCAGCAATGTCCAGGGTGTGCTCATGTAGGCCTGTCGCAGTCATGAAACCTTAGCTGACGAGAAGTTGTCATATAAATAATTGTGATTAACAACTGAACTGTCTGTTCATTGCGTGCAAGTGGCTGAAAGTGGCTGAAGAGCAATCTTGCTTACTAGCCATGTTTGATTAGCAGTGCTGTGCATGCACCCAAAAATGCCTGCAAATATACCAAAATGAAAATGCCAAGCATGACAAAAGTGAAAATATCAACAACTCATTTCCAAATATACAGATTAACTACACAGCTGACAAATACACCAACATTACAAGTTATACACCAATGTCAGAAGTCTCAATGAATTTACTGCATTCTTTTATTCAAAAACTTGTACACCCAATTCACGTTCTGCTTGTTGCAGAATCTACCAACTGTGAAAAATTACCGCAGTCCTACAGAATTGCGATAATATCATTTAATTGAGATTACCTTAAGTACTTGTGATTATACGATTATGTAATAATTGTGACAGCCCCATGTCCATGCCTCTGCTATATGTGGTATATGTGCCAGAGCCCCCACTACCCGACCAGGAAAAGCACACAGCAACACAATAAATAAATAAATTGGGGCAAAAAAGTACTTAGTGAGCAATTTCTGGCTCTCACAGACCTGTAGCTTCTTCTTTAAGAAGTTCTTCTGTCCTCCACTCGTTACCTGTATTAATGGCACCTGTTTGACCTCATTATCTGTATAAAAGACACCTGTCCACAGCCTCAAACAGTCAGACTCCAAACTCAACCATGGCCAAGACCAAAGAGCTGTCGAAGGACACCAGGAAGACAATTGTAGACCTGCACCAGGCTGGGAAGAGTGAATCTACAATAGGCAAGCAGGTTGGTGTGAATAAATCAACTGTGGGAGCGATTGTAAGAAAATGGAAGACATACAAGACCATTGATAATCTCCCTCGATCTGGGGCCTCCATGCAAGATCTCATCCCGTGGGGTCAAAATGATCATGAGATGAGCGGTGAGCAAAAATCCCAGAACTACACGGAGGGATCTGATGAATGACCCGCAGAGAGCTGGGACCAAAGTAACAAAGGCTAGCCATCAGTAACACAACTACACCGAGAGGGGGACTCAGATCCTACAGTGCCAGGTGTGTCCCCCCTGCTTAAGCCAGTACATGTCCCAGGGGCCCGTCTGAAGTTTGCCATAGAGCATATGGATGATCCAGAAGAGGATTGGGAGAATATCATGTGGTCAGATGAAACCAAAATAGAACTTTTTGGTAAAAACTCAACTGGAGGAAGAAGAATGCATGGGGGTGGAAACCTCATGCTTTGGGGCTGTTTTTCTGCAAAGGGGACAGGACAACTGATCCGTGTTAAGGGAAGAATGAACGGGGCCATGTATCGTGAGATTTTAAGCCAAAATGATTTTCCTCGGGCAAGTGATACACAGTATGATACTGTCCCGCAGATGCTGGGCCAGATGACTGACCTGAGCCATAGTGCCCTCAGTCCACCAATGAACTAACCATTATGTTTTTGTTTTTCACTTTCAATTCATTATTCAATAAATTACAAGAGATTCACCACTTTATTATAACATAAGTTTTCTGTCAAAGATTTTTCTCAACTGATACATGTAACTTTATGATACATATAACTTACGATGGATTTGGCGGCACATATCCCCATCATAAAGCGGGGGCAACCTGTATTCCCAGCTTATGTTGTTGGTAAAAAGTAGTAAAAAAAAAATGAATTAGAACATACGTCAACTGCTGGTTTTGTTTAAAAGAGTGTTTCTTTCCTCAGAACACACTGACTTCATTAAAGGTTAGAGTGGGTGGCATGTTGGTGCAGTACTTAGATCCAGAAACTCGAGTTCAAATCGTAGCTCAGTCGCTGCCTGTCTAGACTTTGCATGTTCTCCCCATGAAAAGTTTCCAATGAATACTCCAGTTTCCTCCCACATTCCAAAAACATGCATTAGGTCAAATAACATCTCTGAAGTGTCCCAGAGTGACTAAATGTAGGTGTACAAGTTTTGTAATAGACTGAAGTCCTGTATAGGCTTGGTCAAATCTGATTTTGTTTTATTGTGAATATGTAAGAGTTAATTTTAATCTCTAACTGCAAGCAAAGCAGCACGCTGTTTTACCCCCATTTATCCTGATCAGGGTCCTGGGTGAGGGTCCGGAGCTGAATTCACATGGTATAGGCAGAGGTATACCCTGGACAATCTGTTTATGGACAGGGTTCCATAAACACAGCACCTACAATTTATGTTGCAAGCCCCACCCAGGGATTCAAACCCAGGCCCTCAGGAGCTGCCCTTTCCAGCAGGTGGCTCTTAATATCAAGCCACCGGAGCTACTATATCTAAAACATCTATATGTGCAAAATGACAGATATTTCTACTGATTAAAATGATAATATAATATACATATTGCTACAAATCAGATGTGACTAAAGGCCCCCGATAGCTGTAGGGCCTTAACAACTGCAAAATTTCAGTTCTGTTTAGCAATGAACAGTCATAATGCAAGACTTTCCTCATGTAGTGCAACAGGTCTGGTCTCTTAAAGTTCCAAAATTGTAATCTACCTGTAGCCCACAGAGACATGTTTTCCTTTTCTGGATCTCACCTTCACCTCATCCTCATCGGTTTTTGCACAGCCACTGATTGTGCAAGTTCTCCTACTTAGAAAGATGATAGAAGTCTGTAATTTTCATCATAGGTACACTTCAGCTATGAGAGACAAAGTAAGAAATCACATTAAAGAATTTAATTGTAAATGATGGTAGAAAATAAGTATTTGGTCAATAAATTTGGTTCACCTCAATACTTTGTAACATAACCTTTGTTGGCAATGACAGATGTCAAACGTTTCCTGTAAGTCTTCACCAGGTTGGCACACACTGTAGCTGGTATTTTGGCCCATTCCTCCATGCAGATCTCCTCTAGAGCAGTGATGTTTTGGGGCAACACGGACTTTCAATCCCTCCACAAATTTTCTATGGGGTTGAGGTCTGGAAACTGGCTAGGCCACTCCAGGACCTTGAAATGCTTTTTACGGAGCCACTCCTTCGTTGCCTGAGCGGTGTGTTTGGGATCATTGTCATGCTGGAAGATCTAGCCACATTCCATCTTCAATACTCTCACTGATGGAAGGAGGTTTTGACTTAAAATCTCACGATACATTGCCCCATTCATTGTTCCCTTACCACGGATCAGTCGTCTTGTCCTCTTTGCAGAAAAACAGCCCCAAAGCATGAGGTTTCCACCCCCATGCTTCACAATAGGTATGGTGCAACTCAGAATTATTCTTCTTCCAAACACGGCGAGTTGTGTTTTCACCAAAAAGTTCTATTTTGGTTTCATTTGACCACATGATGACCACATGATCATCTGACCACATGATCCTCTTCTGGATCATCCATATGCTCTCTGGCAAACTTTAGACGGGCCTGAACATGTACTGGCTTAAGCAGGGGGACACGCTTGGCACTGCAGGATCTGAATCCCTCTCGGTGTAGTGTGTTACTGATGGTAGCCTTTGTTACTTTGGTCCCAGCTCTCTGCATTTATCAGGTCCTCCGTGTAGTTCTGGGATTTTTGCTCACCGTTCTCATGATCATTTTGACCCCACGAGATGAGATCTTGTGTGGAGCCCCAGATCGAGAGAGATTATCAATGGTCTTGTATGTCCCACAGTTGATTTATTCACACCAACCTGCTTGCCTATTGTAGATTCACTCTTCCCAGCCTGGTGCAGGTCTACAATTTTCTTCCTGGTGTCCTTCAACAGCTCTTTGGTGTTGAGTTTGGAGTTTGACTGTTTGAGGCTGTAGACAGGTGTCTTTTATACAGATAGCGAGGTCAAACAGGTGCCATTAATACAGGTAACGAGTGGAGGACAGAAGAGCTTCCTAAATAAGAAGTTACAGGTCTGTGAGAGCCAGAAATCTTACATGTTTTTGGGTGACCAAATACTTATTTTCCACCATGATTTAAAATTAAATTCTATAAAAATCCTATAATGTGATTTCCTGGATTTGTTTTCCCCCATTTTGTCTCTCATAGTTGAAGTGTACCTATGATGAAAATTACAGACCTCTCTCATCTCTCTAAGTAAGAGAACTTACACAATCAGTGGCTGACTAAATATTTTTTGTCCCACTGTACAGCTCACCAAACCCAAGCAAAGCGAGGGTGTGTTTCACAGGGATGTCCTCTGAAGTGAGAGTCAGGAGGGATTATCTTATACAAGCAGAGCCCATTTGTCTGAGTCTACTGAAAATGTGCCAAAAGGCCAACCTTCTTCCAAACCTAATGAAAAATGGTAGGTCACAGAGGTTTATACTAGACGATCTCAGCTGGAAGGGGTCATGTTAGGTCCAAAGGACAACAGGTTTAATCAGAGGATGTTTTTGGTTCAGATTTAGATTATATTGTTGTTCACTACAGTGTCATTTCCAAGCATGCTTTTTCCAAAGGTTTTAAAAGTCAGATGTGATGGGATAGGTTTAGTTTTCAGAAAATAGCAAAGCAAGCGTGTTTCTTAAGAAGAGTTTATTGTTAGAGTTGGTGTTCAGTTTCATTTTGGAAGGTTAAGTTCAGGGAATGTAAAAAAGAAAAAAGTTTGACTGACTGAATCAGTCAGATTAAGTAATATTTCTTAACCTAAGTACTTAATTAACGTTTTAGTATAACAATTAGTCATTGAAATGGATCAATTGACATTTCTGGGTGGCAATCGGTGTGAATATTTGACCAGGTTCTCCATGTTATATCTTCCACCTGTAGCATGATTTAAAAATATGAAAGGGTCTAATAAAATCAATGACTTACAATCCTGACATCCAACAGAAATGTAAACCAGTCAATGGATGCCATTGCTTGTTGTAACTCTTAGAAATGACTTAATTTTCTATATCTTTTAACACTGACCAATAGTCATTATGAATCATTAAATATGTGTGTTGTTAGTCAAACTCAGGCAGCGTCATTTAGTTTTACATGGTTTCTCACGTTACTGTTACTCAGCAGTGTTATTCTTTATAGGAGTAACATCACTGAGTTTTCAGCATAGAATGAGCAGATACATCAAATGTAACCATATGGCATCCATACTAATAGTGTTAGGGCACAGAGAACATTCTAACGATTTACCAAAAAATGTGTATTTTTACAATAAACAAATAACATATAAAAATAATTTTGGTAAAAGTTGAGATTGACCTTCTCAGTCATAGTTACAATATCATCAAATATACAGGAAAAAAATAAGAGAGAACGCACTCTTGTTTTTCCCATGGTCTTCAGAAGATACAGATGACACCGCTTCTTATTGAACATGAGACTTATGACATGTTCAGATATTTTTAGAAGTAGGAATATGTCAGGGTAAAAGAACTGAGTAAAAACCTGGGGACAAGTGTATTTTAAAGTACAATATTATATATTTTATATATATTATTATTATATATTTCTTATGAAAAAAATGTGACAATGCAGAAAAAGATTTCTGGAGGAATTTAATCATTCTATTTCATTGTAAAGTGTAATGTTAGAGACTAGGGACAGCTGACAAAGACCATTTTGACCATTTTGTTCTAGGTAGTTTTATTAATGTATCAAATGATATACATTAAATTTGCAATTGCATCACTGTACTGGACACTTTGCTTATTAATAAAATGTGTTTTTTTTAACAGTATATTCACATAGAAGAGTTGGCACCACTTTGGTGGAATTTCTCAAACCATAAACACTGGCTCCCATTGAAACTTTAGTTACAATGATTCTGGAACCGACACTATGACAGACCAGATTTTAGTGTGTTTGTGTGTGTTTGTGTGCCACTGACCTATTTTTCCTGTTCCATTCCTACCATTGTCGCTGGCTCTTGGCTTATCCCCCATCATGGCAGGGGTGACTGTGGAAGCAGAAATGGGGCCTTCAGTGATCAGTGACCTTACAAAACACAAATTTGCCTTGTGGGTTCATTCACATACATTACACTTGCAGAAAGCTCAGCATGACATCTTTAGCATTTTACACACACAACTTTGTCTTTCTGTCATTTTGAGGGCTTAAAACTGACATAATATTACTGTAGACAGTGAATTCAAAACCTGTGCACACCTATTGCTAAGCTTAACCTCAGTAACCTAAAGCAATTTTTTTTCTAAATAAAATTGCAGTTTTTGGAAGAACACAGTTTTCCTATGGGGACCAGCAAAATGTTCCCATAAGGTAAAAAATGTTATGTAGCTTATTAATTCTACGTCTAACCCTAACCTTTATCTCAATATCTAAAAAGAACTCTTGGTTTTTCAAGTCTACACAAGGTAAAATACATTTAGCCATTCCTATCTTTCAGGGGACATATGGTCTCCACAAGTATAACTAACACACTAACACACACACACACACACACAAACACACAAACACACACACACACACACTCTTTGTGGGGACCGACCCATTGACATAATGATTGCCGAAGCTAATTAAGGTTACACCTACCACTAACCTCAGTAACCTAAAGCACATATACAAATGTCTTGTCTAGTTTTTTTCAAAAGAAAGTTGAAGTTTATATAATAAAAAAGCAACTTATCTCGTGGGGACCTTTCCTGCCACAATGAGTCTCTTTCCTGCCACATGGCAAACATTTGTAGTTTCAGCAATAATGACTGGTCTGGTCTTCATCCAACTCTAAATAATAGAAAAACACAATCTGCCTAAACTAATGACACAGAGACTATTGTAGTTTTATTGACTAAACACTGAACACACTTTTAACCATTCAAAGTCCATGCTGGAAACAAAGGCATGAGCCTCTGGGATAATGCCTTTTCCAAAACACTGGTGGTTCAAATAAAAAAATAAGATAAGACTGGAGATGTGTAAAACTCCAAGGCTCAGGAAATATCTGTTCATGTGAACCATGTCTCAGTAGGAAACATTTCCAGTGAACTTAGATTTGGTGTGATACATGGAGCTTGAAAAGGCTACAAAAGCATTTATAGAGCTGTCGACAAAAAGATAAACTGTCTTTAAACTGGAACACAAGGAGGAATGAAGAACATCCTGCAAAAACCATACTGTGATCAAGTGTCTATTCAAATACATTTCTATAGGGCTTTTTTTTTTGTTTGTTTGTTTGTTTGTTTTTTTCACAACAGAGCATTGTCTCAAATCAGATTCACAACCATCTAAGTCCACAACCTCAAATGAACAAGCCTATGCTGGCAGTGGTAAGGAAAAACTCAATGTGTTGAGGAAGAAACATTGCGAGGACCAAGACTTGAAAAGGGACCCAACCTCCTTGGGCAGCCTAGATGTTATATGTAAGAAAAACTAACTTACCTAAATTATACATTTATAATAATAGATTAAATCCACAGAGGCTAAATAGACAGAAAATAAGAGAGAGAATATAATAAGAAATATAACACATAAAATATAGACTATAATAGAGAATAAGACTATATAGACTATAGAATATAAGACAGCAGTATATAGCCTAGGAGACAGTATAATACATAAAAATTATAAAACAGAGAATGAATGTCAGTCTCTTGACATTATTTAGTCCAGTAAACAGAGTCAGTGAGGGTTCTCAAGTCCTCCAACAGGTAACAATTTTGGTGGCATGGCATCCTCAGTCAACAGGAGGAAGGGAGGTGGAAATAGGGTCTTGTGACGTGTTATGAATAAAGGTATGAGGGCTGGAACTTGTGATGGAAGAACAGCTTGAGTCAGACTGGAACTTTTACAGGAAGAAGAGCTCAGGGAGAAAACAGAAGACATAGAGTCTTTTTACAGAACATGTTTAGATGCCACGATGTGCAATATACAGTATTTTAGGCAGCAAGTGAAGAGTCTGTTCTCATAGTCGGTGTTGCATGTGGAAGTAGAACGATGTAAAGATCTGAAAGATGTAGAAACCTTATAATAAAGGACAAATGGTGGCCATATGGCTGGGTTGGAGTAGTGGTGAGCGCCAACAGAGGTCCAATGAGGGTGAAATCACAAACTGGTGACAGGGTGCTGGTCACACAGAAATGTTTAGTGCTGGTTACAGGAGGAATGCGTCTTAACCCGTAAAGCATCACACCCTGCGGAGTATTTGGGTGCGTAGTCACAGACCAGACGGGTCGCACCGGTGCCTGGGGGAAGGAAGGACGGACTTCAACAGCGAAACCCACCCAAGCCAGTAATGAACTACCGTCCTGTGCAAGGTTCAAGGCACATCCTCGCTTATGTCCTGTGAATTTCCCCTAAGACCCAGAGTAAATTAATCAGGGAAAATGTTCACCGCCGGGACAAAGAAAGGTGCAGCATTCTAACACCAAAACCTCATCCCAACTATAAAGCATGGTGGAGGATCATAATGGTTTGGAGCCGTTTTGTTGCATCAAGGCAGGAACAGCATGCAACCAGTGATTGAACAATGAAAGCAAAAGTAAACCATAGGTCTAACTGCTTTATCAAATTTTATTGGAGAATTCTTGAAAGTGTTCCATCACCTGAAGCTTAACAGAAGCTGAATGAACAAGACAACATCAGATGCTGCTTAATAAAAGAACATTTGGAACGGCCAAGTCAGATTCCAGGTCTATGCCCTACTGAGATGCTGTGGTATGACCTGTAAAAAGTAAAAAAAAAAAAAAAAAAAAGCTTTAAAAATGAAGAAAGCGTCTGCTTGTTATTGCCATTAAAGGAATTTTTCCAGTCTGGATTATGAATAATGCATCAGTACATTCAATAAAGACATTACAACGCACAATCAAGCATATTATTCACTTCGAAAGTTTGGGTTTGTCTAGTATGATGGCGTGGATGAAAATCAGTCCACAGTTTATAATTAAATTAAGCAGAAAGTTAAGCAATTTCACATGACTCACAAGCTCTTTTCCCTCTGGTTATTATTACATAACATTACATTTCTCCCATTGTCTCTTCATTTTACAGCTGTAGCTTTTGTAAGCACTTGAAAATGTATCAGTGCATTGTTGGCTTTGGTTCAACAGACTCCTAGTCTTTTCTCAAGGATTGTACCAGGTCTTGTTCCAATACATTTTTAAACAGGATGCTGAATCACATGTAACCACTTCTGTGGTCAATTCTCAGGTACAATCACATGTGTGACAGTGGCTTTAAGAGAAACACTCATAGGACCGAAACTCAAAATGTTTTAATTCCATTCCCATCATATCCAAACTACTATATATCAATAAAAGTACTGGTCCCATTTTGCCAGTGCTCATGTTAGGCCCCTACCTCCCATAATCCGGTTTACCGTCCCTTTGTTTATTATGGACGCAAGTAATCAATAATTAAATTAAATCGACATCCCTTAAGATCTGTCGGTTACATCAATAAAGCAGTGAAAGTATCAATTTATGTTAATCCTGATTATCTCACACAAGTAGATTCAATAGTATTACAATTAGTGGTATTAAAAGCTTAAAGGCTTTAATATTATTTAGTGCTTTAAGCATAAACTTTGTAAGAATAGAAGACAGCTGTGAGTGTATAAACACGTACAATGTCACACAAATTACAAGGCAAAATGTGATGAGTCAGGAAAGATATCTGTGTCAAAAGGGTGTTTAAGCAAATGTTTGGGTCTGCTAGTCAATTGACAAATTACGCAAAAGAAGTTAACACAACCTCTACAGGGAACAAACTTGTAAATGAACTAGTAACAAGTCATGTTAACAAGGTCTGTGAGCACCATTGTGTGCAGAATTGTTACATTTATGCTTGCTCCCCATCTTCAGTTCGCTAAAGATGTCTGGAGAAAGGAAAGCACTGCAAAAATAGTGCCGGTAGTATCATGCTTTGCACCTGTACTGCTGCATCTGGGAGTTTGATGGACCAATGAATTCTGATTATACCAGCAAATTCTAAATGAAAATGTCAGGAGAAGGTGGTCATGCAGCAAGATAATGACTCACACAAATCATTCCCAACAAAGAATGGTTAGAAGATTAACACTATTGCTTTGGAATGGTCAAGTCCTGATCTTTATCCAATTGAAATACCGTAGAAGGACCAGAAGTGAGCAGTTTATGTGAGGTAACCCATCAACATATCAGAGATGAAGCTGCTCTGTATTGGGCTTAGATTGGGCTAAACGTCCTCCAAGCTGATGTGCAGAACTCATCATCAGTTACCGGATACTGAAAACAAAGCTTCACGTACTTTTGCCACTCACAGGCATGTAATATTGGATCATTTTCCTCAATAAATAAATGACCAAGTATAATATTTTGTCTAATTTGTTGCAGGTTTTTTTATCTACTGTTAGGACAACTCTGATGATGTTTTAGCTCGGATTTATACAGAAATCTAGAACATTCTAAAGGGTTCACAGACTTTCAAGCACCACTGAATGTACATACATAGTGAAATGCATTTCTTTGCGTTTCCGCCCTTCATGGACATTCAGCATGGGTGGTTGGCAATAGAATTTGAGAAAAGGAAAGGTGCAGATAATATCACCAGTCCCACCATAAACACTTTTGGAGGAAGGGTGGGCCTGAGGCAGCTTCCTGGAATACTTAACCCATGTTCACCTGTCACTCCTATCAGTGCCTCATCTCACTTTCAAGCTGACGTCATTTTTAGTAAAGCAAAGTCAGCTTTCATGTTTGAAAGTTGATTTCTGTACGAATGTACCAAAGCGTTAGTACATGTAGAGTTGGACCGGGTTACTAGAGGTTACAAAGCCATTTATCACCCCTTACCCAGAGCGACATACAATTGGCATAATGTTACAATCCAAGCAATAGTGGGTTAAGGGCCTTGATCAAGAAGTCAACAGTGGTAGCTTGGCACAGGTGGGATTTGAACCCTGGACCTTCTGCTCCACAGTCCAGTACTTTAACCACTTGTCACAAAAATCATTATTCTAACAACAGTTCCAGTTTCCTTCTTAATTCAAGCAGAGATCTGAGGCTATATCAGTACGCTTATGATTATAACCTCGTTATCCAAATATACTATATTCGAAAAAATAATGAACATTCATGCTTAGTTCTGGAAACATTTCTACTTTGCTCCTGTATCTTCAAGATGCACCACTTTTCAATGATGACAGCAAAATGTAGTCATTCATTAGAATTTCTGATCGGATCTCGTTACGTACAAAAGTCTGAAAAGTAAAACTATTTTTCCTCATGTCTTCCAGGACCATGTGAACCCTGTCTGTTGTTATTAGATTGAGAAATGCTTTTATCATGAGCAACTTACAATCAAGCTGAGCAGCTGAAGATTAAGAGCCTTGCTCAAGGGCCTGAGAGAGGCATGTTGTTATATCCAGGATTTAAACTCACAGCCTTCTGATTAGTAGTTCTGAGCCTAAACCAGTAAGCCACCGCTGAGCCACGCAAACCAGTTCCTGGCTGAAAACTAGATGCTGCTATTTCTTTCAAAGTACGCAAAGGGGAAAATGAATTGTGTTAATGCAATATTTTTACCTCTGATAACGCTGCTAACAGCATTTTCACTACTTGAATATATGAATCATGAATCATCCGTATGTATGGGTGCGGCCAAAATGATCCCTTTAATCACCATTTCCTACAGTCCATATTTAGCACTCAGCCTACAGGGAAAAGAATTTGAAATGATTTTAGATACTACCTAATACGGCTTTGTTCCTAACTGTGTGACAGCAGATGCATCGCATAAGCACACTGCGTCCAGTGTGATTTGAAAACATGCCTGGCACAATATACACCTTGTACAGGCCATTTCTAATCAAAAGTACCTTATGAAATTAATAAATTGCATTAAAAATGTAGCACTCTGGTAATCACTGTTGAATAACTGCATCGTGATGAAGCTACTGAAAAAATCAGAAATACAAGCAGTCAAACGTGATTAATCAGTATTACCACAACAAAATTGGTGCGATTAATGCGATTATATGCTATGTACCAATGTTTTTTTGGTAGGTTCTTGTAAATGGGGGGTGCAGTTTCAAAATAGAAGCAGCTTAAATTAGGTACTTTCAGGAGAATTCTGAAACCTATAGGCATTTTTTGACATTTTAATAATTTAGAAAGCTTTCAAAATGAAATAAATAAATAAATAAATAAATAAATAAATAGACCTACATTAAGGCATTTGGCAGATTCCTTTATATAAAGATAATTACATTTGAACTAAGGACATTCTATTTATTTCCCAAAACTTTTCAGGTCTGGAAAATGAAAATGGATTATTCAGGACTTTTCCATGATTGTTTGGATTAGATGGCTCTGTGGTTAAAGCTCTGGACTACTAATCAAAAGGTTGTGACCTCAAATCCTGTTGCTGCCACTGCTGGGCTTTCAAGCAAAGCCCTTAACCTTTAACTGCTCAAATAGAAGTCACTCTGAATTAGGGAAAAACATTTATGCATTTAGCAGCTGTTTTTATCTAAAGCTTCCTACAACTGAGTAGAGCATTTGATAAGGTTTGCTTAAAGTCCCAACAGTTGCAGTAAGGAACTCACAAACGTTTCATTAGTTTAGCTTTTACCACAGAGCCTCTACTGCCATTTACTGTCTCAATGTTTTTTTATCTATCTGACAACTCGTCCTTTTCATCAGTTCCTCTGACCATACAGAAGAGCACTTTGTAGTTCTCCAGTGTTTCACTGACCTAGCAGACAAAGTCCAATAAGTTTACTGAATTAGTTCAAACCGAGATCCAACATAAATCATTATTTAATAATTTCTGTTTTTTAATATCTACTAATTTAAGTTAAAATATTCAGAAAAGTATAAGTATAAATATATATATAAATATATTTATATATTATTTTCATATTTAAAAATGAATATATATATACACATACACACACACACACACACACACACACACACATATATATATATATATATATATATATATATATATATATATATATATATATATATATATAAGAAATCTATAGGGGAAAAAAAAACATTTTATACCACAGATAGAGCCTTATATCCCACTGTTTTGTAGTAAATATGCCTAAAATGCAGTTTTAGACACATTTACTCACACATCACTACCAGACACACATTTTGCAGTCAAGTAAACTTTCGTCTTTTAAAGAAAATTGGTATTACTTTTTACCTTGGTAACACATTTTTGCATTACTTAATTACTCTGACGACTGAATCCAAAATGAAAAACATCTGTATTTCGGCCACTACTTGTACTATCATTTTACTATATTTATTAACTTTTTATTATATATATACACACTATTGCCTTTTATTCTATAGCTTTAAACTCGCCATTATATTACACTCTTTATAATATATCTCTTTAATTTATTATAGTCTATATATTATTATATTTTATTTTTATATATTTTCTTTAAACATGTTCTTTCATTTTTTTAATATCTAGGATCTTTGTATAAACTATTACAATAAACTTAATTAGGTAACTTAATTTATTTCTTACATATACAGTGGGGCAAAAAAGTATTTAGTCAGCCACTGATTGTGCAAGTTCTCCTACTTAGAAAGATGAGAGAGGTCTGTGATTTTCATTATAGGTACACTTCAACTATGAGAAACAAAATGAGAAAATAAGTATTTAAAATAAGTATTTGGTCAATGACAAAAGTTCAACTCAATACTTTGTAACATAACCTTTGTTGGCAATGACAGAGGTCAAACGTTTCCTGTAAGTCTTCACCAGGTTGGCACACACTGTAGCTGGTATTTTGGACCATTCCTCCATGCAGATCTCCTCCGTGTTTTGGGGCAACACGGACTTTCAATCCCTCCACAAATTTTCTATGGGGTTGAGGTCTGGAGACTGGCTAGGCCACTCCAGGACCTTGAAATGCTTTTTACCGAGCAACTCCTTCATTGCCCAAGTGGTGTGTTTGGGATCATTGTCATGCTAGAAGACCCAGATACATTCCATATTCAATGTTCTCACTGATGGAAGGAGGTTTTGGCTTAAAATCTCACGATACATGGCCCATTCTTCCC